>JAOXYD010144629.1:0-10648 GCA_028565735.1 Pinacopodium congolense
CCTATTGGGCAATCAAAAAGTTGAATTTGGATTGAAAATTAGCCAGTGAAAAGAGACTTCTGCAACTTGACAAATTAGAGGAATTAAGATTTAATCCACATGAGAATTTGAAGTTATATAAGGAAAAGGTTAAGAAATAACATGATGCATATATCAAGAAGAATGATTTCCAAGTTGGGGATTTAGTACTACTCTTCAATTCTATACTACGATTATTTCTAGGAAAGTTGAAATCTAGATGGAGTGGTCCATTTAAAATAGTTAAACTATTCGGCCATGGAGCTTTGGAACTAGAGAATGAGAAAAAGGAATTATTTAAATTTAACGGTCAACGATGCAAACATTATTTCAGAGGCACAATTCCGTCTGAAAGGGAAGTTGTTTCTCTCCATTCTTTAACTTATTCATAAAAGTTTCATGAACAGTCAAGCTAATGATTATAAATTAGCATGATTGTTTCCGATCTATTTGTTAGTTTTATTTAATTTTTTTAGTGTTCTTGACTTTTTAAGAAATAAATAAATTAATAATATAAAAAATTAAATTAATAAAAAAATGAAATGAAATAAAATGACAACGAGTCTTAAACTCATTGTCGCAATAGCGACAGGCCATGCCCGCTGTCACTCAAGCGTCGCTTATCATGAGCAATGCTATATTTTGTATTTTTATTAATTTTTTATGATTATTATTATTATCCTTTTTTTCTCTTTGTTTCTTTTCTTACAACCCTAGTTATCTCAAGCCTCCTTCTCTAAGTGTAGCCCCCATTCTTCTCTCTTCTTTATTTTTCAACTTTTTTTTTCAATCAGATATTCTATTTTGCTCCAATCTTTCACAAACTTTTCATTTATCTTACATCAAACTTCAAGTTTTCAATCTTTTTCATCCAAAAATCATACTTTCGTCCTTGTTAATCATTATTTTCATCATATTCTCATCTAACCTCTTCCTTTGTGTCTCTTTTTATAGGTTTTTCACAATACCCATCACCATGGCACCCAAGAGAAGAAAAGTTGGAAGCAATAACCAATCCAAAGGTAAAGAGTTGGTCCTCAATCGAGGAGCACAAGATAAGGCTCATAAATTTGGTGCCCCTTTTCCAATCTTTAGTCATGAAGAAGGTACGAAATTTGTACAACTTAAAGGTAAGTGTATTGTTGCTCCTAAAGAGTTAAAATTTCAAATTCTTGAAGAGGTTGGGTTGAAAGACAAGATTGAACACTTAGGTAAAAAGATAAGTTGGGATAAATTCATCTATTTTGACTATGTGGTATTTGAAGAATTAACATTGGAATTCTATACAGTTATTCAATGTGAGCCTAGAACATTAGATGAATTTCGGTTTAGGTTGCGAGAACACCTATATAATCTAAGTTATAATATTTTGAACATCATATTTGGGTTTCCGAAATCAAAAACTTATACTACCCAGCCTGACTTGAAGTATGTTGCATATTGGAAGAAAATTATGGGTTTAAATAAGTTTGATGCTCATAATACATCCAACTCTCTCATACTTAATCATGCCTATTTAGTTTTACATAATTTTATGTGCCATACAATTTTCAATAAATCTCAAAGTAATAAGTGTTTAATTAAAGAACTGTTTCTTTTGTGGTATATGGATACTAATCGCAAAGTTTGCACATCATACCATATTTTTCATACTTTGTATTAGGCGACAACCAAGAATCAAATCTATCTGGGAATGGGTCATATTGTCACTACTACTTCTCAATTTTATCATGTTAATCTCAATGGTCTAACCTTCGTGTTTGTTGAGTATTTCATTCTTATGCATTTGCAACGTGCTGAAATTGTGGAGATGAATTCCTTGGAACTCTGAGACCCCAACACAAGAGCTACTGTACAACAAAGAAAGTCCACAAGATCATTCTCCTCCTACTATCCCCAAGGCAATGATAGTTGTTCTGATGATTCTAATGATAAGGGTGAAGGGTGGGAAGCTATTTTATCCACTGTAGAAGACAACCATAAGATTCTAGAGTGACAACTCAATTTCATGGATGATAGAATGAAGCGAATAGAGCAACAACATCGTTACTAAACTAAGAACCTTCTTAAATTTTTTTCACTACAAGGGCTCTAAGTGCCTTCCTTAACGCCATCACCACCGTCCTCTCCATAAGTTTTCTCACCCTCTATTTATTTGTTGCTAATATATTTTGTATGTTTGTCTTGTGTTATTTGTCATGTCGGTTGTTTTGTTTTATTACTAGGTGTGTTTGTGTTCTTTGTCTTTAGTACTCCACATATTGAGGACAATGTGTCCCTCAAGTGTCCCTCAAGTGTTAGGAGGTAGTCTTTAAATTTATGTTTACATTTTGCATATCACATAGGATGCATGTTAGATTTTTGGTATTAGGTATGTCAATTTCTTTACACTTAATTCATTATTATATGTGTTATACAGTCAAATTCTATCATAGTAGTTAGAATGATATTGAGTGTATGTTTAAAGTTTAATTAGGTGGCTTCAGTGGAAGGTGAATCATATTAATTGATTGAAGTAGTTGGTTGCATAAACTTGGTTAGAAATTGATACTTGAGTGATTAGGGAATGTGGGAAATTATCGTGAATTTTCATATATAAACCTATGTGAAGCATTAAGCTTATATGACTACATTTCAGTAATTTTATTTTCTTATTGTGTGTGATGCTCCTATAGGAAGGTCACCTTTAGAACTTGGTCTGAACCGGTTTGAAACTTCTAAATGCATGTTATATGGAAAGGATTAAGGTTTTCTTTATTTTTAAAACCTTGACTTAAATGACATACTTAATTTATTATCCCTTGCAACCCCTTTTGAGCCCTTAACCTTTTTGTTTCTTGAGTTAAACTCCTTATATTAAAAAACTGAAAACTCTATTAGCCTGCCTTATCACAAGTTTAATAAAGTACTAAATGTGCATTAGTTTGGGATTTTAGTTGCATTTTTCTTCTTAGGTGAGTTGAGCGATACTTCTACTCTTACATTACATTTAGCTATTGTTTTGTTCATTATTTTCATATTAATGCAAAAAAAGAATAAAATCAAATGAAAAATAAAAAATAAAAATAAAAAAGGAAGAAAAGAATCAAAGCTAGTAGCAATAATAAATGTTAAATAGTTAGTTATTTACATGCATATCTCATAAATACATTTATTTGTCCCATTGTATATTTAGTGCTTTATGAAAGTTTTGGAAGAACCCCTAAAATCCATTTTGGACTCACCTTAACCTTGGCCTCATTACAACCTTAATTAAAAGTCCTTTTGATCCATTTAGCATGTAATCTGCATGGAGGAGAATTGATGAATTTGTAAGCCTATGATAGTGTAGTCTCTTATAGGGAGTCTTGAGCAAAAAACTAACCCTTAAACACTTGAGTGAAATGAGTGAATATCATGAGGAAAATCCATTTTGGTTTTATGCTTACCTTTCATCAATGGTATCATAAGTTGAGGTTATTTATGTGTATTGATGAAAAAAATTATGATGTGAGTAGTAGCTTGATATTTAAGTTGTTGAAGTTTAAAAGATTGCATGCACTTGGTCTCTTTGAAAACAAATTGATGGACTATAATGATTGTGTTTAATTTGCTTGAGGACAAGCAAAGGTTTAAGTTTGGGGAAGTTGATAAGTGTGTTTTCATACTATGTTTCTAGGTTATTTTTAGGTGTTTCAAGTATTTTTTTGCGTATTTAAAACTTATTTAGTATGAACCTTTACATCCTTTTCATTGTCTTTTAGGTGTTTGATTGTTTTTGGTATTATTTAGTATTTAAGGGCAAAATATTAACTTATTTGAAGCATGTTTGAGGGAAAATATGAACTTATTTTAAGCATGGGTTGATACACTTTGATGGTTGGATACGTAGGAAACAAATGAAGTTCAAACTAGCACCAGATTTTATATAGTTGATTTTAGAGAAGCATTATGGGAAATTATAGAGTTCAAATTGCTAAGAAATTTTACAAGGTTCTAAAATAACATGTCAAGAAGCTCAATACAAAATTTTATGTTAAAATGAGGCCTGTGTACAAAGATATAGTGGAAATATCAAGCAAAGGTTAAAGTCAAAAAAAGTTGTTTGGCAGGATGACGTAGCAAAACGTATTTAATGAATTTTTAGACTAAGGAGTCATGAAATAAACCTTAGCAGCCACATTCTAAAGGGGGGAGAGATCCAAGATAGAAAAGAAGGATTTTGGGGAGAGAAGAGAGGTGAATAACACAATTTTGGAAAAGAGACTAAAGATTCAATAAGTGTTGTCTAGATTTTCCTAAAAAAGAGGCTTTAGCCTACACCATTAGCTTTCTCTTTTCCTTTGCCTTCCTTTTAATGTTTAATCTGAATATTATTTTTTTGAATATATTTATGGATTACTAAATCTAGTTTAGGGATTGTCCTTGAATTGTTTATCCAACTTTATTCTTATTGATTTAATGTATAGTTATTTCTATTAATTATTAAGCTTATAATCACTTTGAATCGAGAGATTGTTTTGATTTATTTGAGTTAGGGTGCACAACGAGAGTTGGTATCTTAACTGACCTGAAATTATAGATTAATAAGTGGTGGAAGAGAGCTCTTAACTATTTTATTAATTACCTATAGGATTGCTTTACGTCTAATTGAGTATTTAGGAAAGGTTTTATAGATTAAGAAATTACAAGACTAATTCTATCTTACTTCAATTAAGGACAATTAGTTACACCTTGAGAGAGGATAATGAAACTTTAGAAAATCTTGGATCAAACATAATTAAATTGATAAGATAAAGGAGGATGAATAAGGATAGAAGAACCCCTAAGTCTCTATTATTGAGTATCTTCTTTATTTTACTTTCTTCTACGATTAATTTCATTCAAGTTTTGTTAGTTTAAATTTAATTTTAAGTTTCTATAATTTTATTTTATCTTTAAAAAAGTGAAATTCAGATTTTTAGGTGTCTAGATTCGATTCTTGTAAGATTGATATCAATTATACTATAAGTTATGACCTGTAATATTGTAGTGTAGTTAAAACTAGTAAACACTATTTACATGCATAATCAAAGATGACTAAAATATAATGATTGATGTATGATTTGGAGAAGGGCCCCCTAAAATAAATACCCTAAATATCGAAAAATTCATAAAACGAGATATTATTCAATAGAATTTCATGACTCTTAGAAATGTTTCCAACTCTTTGATAGTTATCACAACATTTTACAAATTGAAATGCATTCTTAGATAATGTAGGCCAATAAAATCTAGACTCTAAAACTTTATACGCACTTTTAAAAGACATAAAATGCCCTTCTACTTCTCTTGAATGAAAGTGAATTAATATAGATGCATTTCTTTAAAAGGAACAAATTGTCTTATTATTCTATTATTATTAATCTTTTATAAGAATAAGTCATACCATAGAAATCTCTTATCATCAATTAGGAATTTCTTCCTTTACTGATAAGAAATATCATAAGAAATCACATTGCCATCTAAATAATTAGTATAATCAACATACTATGGCAAATTTTCCTTTACAAGTAACAATTACTCGTTTGAAAACACTTCCTTAATGGCCTGACTTTCACCTTTTTCCATAACTTCGTCCCTTAGTCATGAAATATGATTAGCAACAAAATTTTTAGCATCCTTCTTGATCCTTTATTTTTCTATTGAATTCTTGTAACAAAAGAATCTATCTAATCAACCTGGGATTTGTATTAGGCTTATTCATTAGATATTTTAGAGTTGAATGGACTATATACGCTTTCACCTTTGAAAGAATCAAATAAGACTAAAATATATCAAATGCAAAGATGAAATCCAATATCTCTTTCTCAATCGTTGTGTAATTCTTTTGGGCATCATTTAATATCCTAATTGCATAGTAAATATTATGAAATTTTTATCCTCTCTTTGCCCTAGAACTGCTTTAATTGTTAAATCTCTTGCATCACACATCAATTGAAAGGGTAGAGAATAGTTTGGTAAAACTAGGATTGGTGTACTTATAAGCTTTTCCTTAAAAAATTTAAAAGAAATAATTCACTCATCCTTGGTTACCATCATTAAAGTCAAAAGATTAGTATGTGGGTTTATGATCTTTGAAAAATCCTTAATAAATCTCTAGTAAAAGCCAACATGATCAAAAAAACTCCTAGCTGTTCAAACTAAAATTGGAGGTGAGAGTTGAGCAATTACATCTATCTTAATTGGATCTACTTCAATTCCATTACTAGAAAATTTAGGACCAAGTACTATACATTCTTTAACCATAAAATGGCACATTTCTTAATTTAATACTAAGTTTGTCTCTTTACATCTCTTAAGCACATTCTCTAAATTTTCTAAGTATTACTCAAAAGATATGTCAAATGCTAAAAAATCATCCATAAATAACTCTATGTAAGATTCAATTATATCAGAAAATATTGCCATCATGCAGCGTTGAAAAGTGGCAGAGGCATTTCATAAACCAAAAGGCATAAGTTTATAAGCAAATGTGCCATAGAGACAAATAAAAGCAGTTTTCTCTTGGTCCTCAAGCGTTACTAGAATTTTCCAATAGCTGCTATACCTATCTAATGTACAATGAAAATTGTGCTCAGCTAGTCTTCTATAACTTGATCAATGAAAGGTAATGCAAAGTGATCCTTTCGAGTGACATCATTTAATTTTCTATAATCTATACACATACATCAACCAGTTACCTTTCTCATGGTAATAAGCTCAACTTGCTCATTCTTAAGTATAATAGTGCAGTCTTTCTTAAGTACCATTTAAACTAGGCTAACCCATACTGAATCAGAGATAAAGAAAATTATTCTAGCGTCCAAAAGTTTCACTATTTCATTCTTCACTGCTCCTTTCACATTTGATTTTAATGATCATTGTGGTTGGACTAATGGCTTACTCCTTTATTGCATAAAAACCTTAAGTGTATAAATTGAAGGACTTAACTTCTTTATGTCTGTTATAGTCCAACCAATGGCTCCTACATGCTCTTGCAAGACTCTTAACAAACTATCCTCCATGTTTTTAGTCAAAGATGATGAAATAATAACAAGTTAATGGGATATGGATCATAAAAATGCATACTTTAAATATGATGGATGTTAGTGTTAAAACTCATTTGTCGTTAAATACTGTAAGTGCATGGGTCATAACTTATAGTATAAGTGGATATTTTCCCACAAGGATTGTATTTAGTTACCACTCAATTCAAGTTAAACTTTGTTTAAGGAAAAAATTCAAGCAATAATAACTAAAAAATAAATTAAAGTTAAATAAAATTGTAATGACAATCAAAGGAACAAAGTGTTAAGAATTTGGTAACTTCAAGGTTTAAGACTAGGAATTACTTCGATCCCTATTTTGTTTCCCTCTTAGCTTATGATTCAATTATATTTGACTTAAGATTTCCTCAAGTTTAGTTACCCTCTCTCAAGATGTAACTAGATTTCAGTAGTTGAAATAAGATAGAATCAGTCTTACAATCTCTCAATCTACAAAACATTTCCAAAATATTCAACTAGATATGAAGCAATCTCATAGGTAATCATTAAATAGTTAAGATCTCTCTTCAACCACTTGAAAACCTGATGTTTATAGGTCTATTAGGTGCCAACTCTTGATGTACAACCTAATGCAAATTTACCAAGCTCACTCTCTCAATTTATTATAAGGTTGAAGTACAATAAGCCTTACAAACTACTATTCATTGAATAAATAAGTAAGAGTTTCACAAAATAGTTTAGGAGTAATCTTTATAAAGAGTTCAGCCATTTATGACAATAATAAATCCATTAACCAACATATTTTCAATACAAAAAAGTAGAAAAGAGAGAAAAGAATAAGCTAAATGAACCTTATAACTCTTTTCTTCACTCTTTGAATGCTACAAAATATGGGTGTTAGTATGTTTTGATGATTCTCAAGCTAGATTGAGTTTCCTCTTTTAAGTAGCCACCAAAACCTTTTTTGTTCCTCCTTTAGTATGTCGTTGGTTGAAGTGTGGAGGTTCTTAAGGTTTCTAACCCTTAAATATATCCAAAAGTAGCTCCTAAGTCAAAGAATCCCATGCTGGACATGTCAACATGTCATCTCTACTGTCAACTACAAGGGTGAAAGAAAAATGGAGCCACCCTCTATCACGATCGTGACACTACATGATCGTGACATGGTGTTTTTCTGGCTTTCTACACTCTTTAATTTTATGGCTATAACTCCTTATTTAAACCTCAGATTGATATGAAATTTGAATTGTAAGTTCTTCACATGTTGATATTACTCCCCATAACATTTCATAGCTATCTGAGCTCTACAAGTCCTTGTATTGCATCTTTCAATTCACCTAAATCAAATCCTCTACTGAATTTCTACTACCTGCATATCTAACCATCAAAGTGAACCAAAGTGCATTAATCCATTCCTAAAATAAGCTTAAAATTTTCCCTCAAATACTAAATAATCAAACAAAAAATTAAACACCTAAAAGATAATGGAAAAGATGCAAAAGATCAAGCTAACTAAGACTGAAACATAAAAACAATACTTAAAACACCTAGAAACACCATAGAAATATAGAATAAAAGCACATTTATCAACTTTCCCACTTAAACCTTTGCTTTTACTTAAGAAAAAAAATTAAAATGTAAGGCATACAAACATAACCAATATATTCTATCAGGTCATTTTCAAAGAGACTAAGTGCATGTAATCTTTCAAACTTTGGCAAACTCGAATATCAAGCTACTATACACATCATAATTATTTTTCATCAGTACGCATAAATAAACTCAACTTATGATACCATTGATCAAAGGTAAGCATAAAATAAAGATAGATTTTCCTGACTATATTCACTCATTTTACTCAAGTATTTAAAGGTTAGTGTTTCACTCAAGACTCCATTTAGGAGACCATACTACCATATACTTACAAATTCACCAATTCTCTTCCATACAGATTACAAGTTATCATAGATAAAAAAAAGAAAGGACTTTGTTCAAGGTTGTAATGTGGCTAGGGTTAAGGTGAGGAAAAAGGTTTAAGGGATTCTTCACAAGTGTTAATAAAGCACTAAGTGTAAAGGGACAACTAAATATTTATTAGATATGTATATGAATACAAGTAACTACTCGTCATTATTGCTACTATATTAATTCTTTCTCTTTTTTTTTTAATTTTAATTTTTTTCTTTATTTTTGATTATTTTTCTTATATTTTTTCTTTTTGAACAATAATAAGGAAATAATAGCAGTAACTAAATGTAATGCATTTTATAAGTAGAAGTATCACTCCAATCCTCTCAAAATAAAATTTAAACTAAAAGTCTCAAACTAATGCTCACTTAGAACTTCATTAGACTTGTGATTAGGTAAGGCTAATAGGGTTTTTAGGGTTTTAAAATAAGGTGTTTACTTCAATAAACAAAAGTATTAAAGATTCAAAAGTAGTTTACAAGAGACAATAAAATAAGTGGGTCATTTAAGTCAAGTTTTGAAAGAAAGAAGGCCTTAATCATTTCTATCTAACAAGCATCTAGTAGAGTCAAACCAATTCAGAGCAAGTTCTGAAGGTAATCACCTAGGGGATGATCACACACATAAAGAAATGAAATGACTTTGGAATGGAGTTATATAGTCTCAAATGCTCACATAAGTTCAAATAAAAATCCATCATGCTTTCATACATTACCTAATCACTTAGCACGGTTCACCTTCTACTCAAGTGGTTTTATTCGAATTCAAGCACACACTTAATCTCATTCCAACTACAATGATAGAATTTCAAGGTAAAAAACTCATCATAAAGATTCAAGTGTAAGGAAATCGGCATTCCTAATACTAACATCCTAACATACATCCTAAATGACATGGAAAATGCAAAGAAAAACACAAAGATTACCTTCCTACACTTAAGGGACACGTTGTCCCTAATATGTGAAGAGAAAACAAAAAATAAGGAAAATAAAGATTAAAACCACAAAACAAACTAACCATCAGTACAAATAACACAAAACCAAAAAAATAAATAAAAGAAACAAACAACACATAAATACAGGGAAAAAAACTTATGGAGAAGGTGGTGGTGATAGCATTGGGAATGGCACTTAAAGCCCTTATATCGTGTTTGAGTACCTTTTTAGTGAGGTGGTTGTTGTTTGTTAGTTGAATTGATTAAAAATGGGATTTCTCTAAACCGATTTTACTTTGAAAACTAAAATGAAATTAAGTGAAAACCAACGTGACGAAAGGAAAGTGCACCTATCAAATAAGTAATAAAGTGGAGTAATTTTCAAACTCCAAGTGTCGAATTCACAGGGAAATATATATGGTATTCTTAAGTTAATTCCAAGATTAATTAGATTACAATTAAATAGGAAATTCTAAATTAATTTAAAAGACAAAAAGATAAAATTAATGAACTATCCCAATTGTGCTTCAAACCTTGCAATTTTGAATTATAAAATTACTGAAAATGGTAAACTTGTAGAATCCAGCTCTAAATAAGTTATTAATGAATTAAATGAGTTTAAAAACAAATTCAAAGGCATATAGAGTTCCTTCACGAATTTAAGACAAAGCTATGATTAAGAATTATGCCTTTTCTCCAATTAACTTAGTTTAAAGTTCGG
>JAOXYD010144639.1:0-10648 GCA_028565735.1 Pinacopodium congolense
TAATATATAATATATTTTAATAATTATATATTATCTAATTATTATAATATATAATTATTATTATTATAATACTATTATATATAATTATAGTATATTATATATAATAATTGTATAATATAATGTAATTATTATAATATAATATTAGGAAATAGATATAAATAAAATTTCAATTCTAAATTTGTTTCAAATATGATTATAAGTAATTCAATTGAATTATATGTTTTAAATGCTAATTATTCAAATAAGAGAATTTTATATTTTACATTTATTTGTTCCAAACAAGGGGTAAATCTCACAGTAGTTTGCAACTTAATTGAATAAAAACTCAACCACATGTATAAACATAAATACATAGATAATCCTATAAACCATTGTGAAATTGCTTTAAAAAGATACAAAATTAATTTAATAATGATTACAATAAATTGGTCTTTGCTTTTGATGGACCCTCTAATTCAATTCTTTAGTGTTAGTATTTGTGTAAATATCACTTGACTTAATTTTATACGTGTATCTTATCTGCCTTTTCAAGGGTCATTTGACTTGTTTTCCTATGTGAATACTTCATCGTCATACATTCTTCACACATTTGATAATCCGAGTATAAACTTGGTTACATGCTTTTTAAAAGAAGAAAATTATCCTACTTGGAGACGCATGATGACAAACATACTTTAGGCTAAAGGCAACTTTGGCTTTATGGATAGATTTGTATCACGTCCATTATTTAGTTCACCCAATGAACTCGCATGGGTCAAATGCAATTCGATGGCTATCTTTTGGCTACTTAACTCCCTCCACTTCACTCTTTATGATAGCATGACGTACTTGGAGATAGCACAAGAGATATAGAAAGATCTTTAAAAGCAATTTTTACAAGGGAATGCGCCTTGTATTCATCAGTTGAAAACTGAATTAGTAACACTTTACAATAAGGTATGATTGTTTCAATATATGACACTAAATTGAAAGGCATTTAGGATGAGTTCAATATATACTCTCAAGTTCCACCATATACATGTAGGTTAGCAAAGATATTTGTCACTGAAAAGGAAAAGGAAAAAGTGAATCAATTTATCATAGGGTTACATAAAAAGTACAACATGATTTGATCTCAGATTCTCAATATAGACCCATTACCCTCCTTAACTCGTGTTTATGCATTGATCACTCAACAAGAACAATAATAGTTAGTCACTTCATCGCAATCCTTTAAAATTGAGGGAGTAGTTTTCCTTACTAATAGCAGCAATAGCAAAATTAATAATAATCAAAATAAGTCTACAAATAACCACCCCTAAGTTATTTTATGAACATTTGAAGAAGAACAAGCATAAAAAAAAGGCTTATTTCTAGCTACATAAGTATCCAGAATAGTGAGATAAAGGGAAGAAACTGAACAGAGGTAAGGCAACCAATAGTTCCCAATGCTTTAATCCTCCTGCAGTCCACAATGACCATCCCATTCATGAATTGACAAATGAATAGTACACTCCACTCATATCTCTTCTAAATCTAAAAAAGAATGTCAATTCTATAGCCAACTTTGCGGTAAGCCAACTTCTCTATCTAATAACAATATTGAATGGATTTTAGATTTTGGTTCTTCTAATCATATGACTTGCCATAAGAATTCCCTTTCTTATCATAAATTCTTAACCCAATCTTACTAATTAAAATTCCAAATGGTTCCCATACCTCAGTTACATCTTATGAAAATATTTCACTTACACCTATTGTTACCTTGCATATTGTTCAGTATATACCTTCGTTTACATGCAACCTTATTTCTATTAGTAAGCTAACCAATACATTAAACTATGTTGCCTTTTTCTTTCCTTCCTTTTGTGTTTTGCAGGACCTAACCATAGGAAGATTGATTGGAATGGGTGAATTATAAGATAAACTTTATTATTTTCAGGTAATCAGAACCTCTTTGCATGCTACCAATTCTCCATGCGCCTCTTAGCTTCTTTTATGGCACCAATGTCTTGGACGCTTGCCTTTTGAAAAACTATCATTTTTCAATCTAGGCCTTTCTTTTGATAAATCTTTTAATAAATGTTATGATCCTTATCATTAACCCAAACAAACTCAACTATCTTTTTCCACTAGTTCTCTTAAAATTTATGTGTCTTTTGAATTGATACATTGTGATGTTTGGAGACCATATTCTATTATCTCTTTGTTTAATGCTCATTACTTGTTTAGTATTTTAAATGATTATAATCAAACCACTTGAGTTTACTTACTTAAAACCAAATTAGAAGTATATCTTTGACTAGTATTTTTCCTTGCTATAATCACCAAGCAATTTAGAAAAGTTGTTAAACAAATCCATAGTGATAATAGTACTAAATTTACAAACCATAACTTCTAATCTTTTTGTAAACATCATGATATCCTTAATTTTCTTATTTCTCCACAACCTAATAAAATGATGGAACACAAACATAGACACATCCTTGAAGTGGCTAGAGCCTTATGACTTCAAGCTAGATTACATATAAAGTGTTGGGGTAGATGTGTCTTAACAACAGCTTATTTAATAAATTACACCCCACGCCCCTTTTATCTTAAAAAAAATCCCTTTTAAAGTTTAGTTTTCTGGCAACCAGATTATTTTCATCTTCGGGATTTTGCATGCCTTTGTTATGTATCTATTATTCCTCGTTCTAAAAATAAACTTAAGTGCACACCATTACTTTCATCTACAATGGTTACCTACACAGTCAAAAAGGTATAAAATTTATGATTTGACAACATATATATGGTTTGTCTTTAAAGATGTAGTGTTCCATGAACATATATTTCCTTTTCATAACAACTATTCTCAATCTCCCCTTTGCTTCATACATAAGTTCCCTTACGTATTCTTGACCACAATCCTATATCTTCATCACCTAATTCCAACTCTAATCATCCCATTGTCACCTCTATCAATATACCCACAACATTATATACCACTCCACCAACCTTAAGCCTATCCCCTACATTATGACTACCACAACACCTTCATAACTTTTATGTTTATTTTACTGGTCATAATACTACATCTCCTACCTCTTCCAATCATGCTTCTTCAGGTATGTCCTATCCTCTTACTCATTTTCTCTCTTATTCTAAATTTACTTCACACTATATTCATTTTTTAATATCCATCACCCAACATGATGAACTCAAAACATATCAACAGGCTATTTAGGATGGTTGTTAGTAAAATACCATGACAAAAGAATTAAAAGTACTTGAACAAAATCAAACTTGGATCTTAAAGTAGTTACCCCTTAGCAAGAAAGTTATTGGCTCAAAGTGGGTATACAAGATTAAATATAATTCTGATGGTGCCATTAAACAGTATAAGGCTTACTTAGTAGCGAAAGAATATACACAGGTTGAAGGACTTGATTACTCTTAAACCTTTGCACCACTTGCTAAACTTACCACTATTCCTACATTGTTGGTAGTTGTCATTGCCAAGTCCTGCTAATTACATCAGCTTGATATTAATATTGTTTTTCTACATGGTGATTTTGAAGAGAAGGTCTATATGGCACCATCCTATAGTTACTTACCGTCTAATGATCAGCGAGTATGTCGTCTTTGCAAATCTCTTTATGGTTTAAAATAGGCATCCAGACAATGGCATGCAAAATTTTCTACCACTATTCTTCATTTTAACTTTACTTAATCATAGGCAAGCTCCTCCTTCTTCCTCTACAACAAGGGTTCAACCTTCACCGCACTGTTTGTCTATGTAAATGATGTTATTATAGCCAGTAATAATGCCAACCATAATAGTGCTCTCAAAGCCTACTTTGATACTTGGTTCCATATTAAGAATCTTAGTCCTCTTAAATACTTCCTTAATTTAGAAGTGACTCACTTTCCTGATGGAAGTATTCTCTCTCAATGCAAGTATACTTAGATATCTTACAAGAAGTTGGCATGATTAGTGTTAAACCTATGTCATTTCTTATGGAACAAAATCATAAATTAGCTTTATATGACAATGCTCCTTTAGTTAACTCGGGCGCCTATCATTGTCTTGCTGGGAGACTCATCTATTTAACCATCACTAAACTCGAGCTATGCTATTCAGTTTATGTCTTGTCCTAATTTATAAGTCAACTACATCATAGGCATTGGCTTGTGGCTTTTCTCATTTTACAATATCTTACGTCTATTCCTAACCAAGGTATATTCTTATCCTTCAAGAGTGACCTTTCTTTTCATGCATTTTTTTATTCAGATTATTAGGTTGCTTGTCCTCTCACTTGTCACTCTATTACTGAGTATTTTATTCTTCTTGGGTATTCTTCTATTTCTTGGAAAACCAAGGAGAAAACTGAAGTGTTTTGCTCTTCTATTGAAATTGAATATCACTTTATAACAACTACTGCATGCAGGATCATTTGGCTTCACACCTTACTCGAGGACTTATCTATTCGTCACTCTTTCCTTACACAACTCCTCTATGACAATCGTATTACATTACAAATTCTTGCCAATCCTATCCATTATGAGTGAATGAAACATATTGAAATTGATTGTCACTTCAGTCGTAATTGTATTTAACCTCATCGTATCGTGACATCCCATGTTTCTTCCACTCTTCACCTTGCTAACATCTTTACCAAAACTCTCAGTGCTCCTCAATTCTAGTTCCTTGTTGGAAAGCTAGACCTTCATTACCTTCACGCTCTAATTTGAAGGGTGTATTGGAGTTTAATGATTTTTTTATATTAGAGATATTGGAGATTATCAATTTTCCTATATTGGAGGTCGTTGATCTTCCTCATAAATGTCAAGGTTATACAATTTTTATATACCATTATATTTTTTATTTAGGATAAATTAGAATCGCCAATTTATACCTATTTATTAATTTCCTTATCATCATCTTGTAAGTATACTATATATATTTGTATTCTCTTTTTAAAATTAATGAGAATTGACACAAATCTTTTATCACCTCTCTTATTCTTAAACCTCTTTTAACTTTTTGGCATAAGGTGAACACCTTGATATATGAGGGTTAAAATTGTCATGATGTTAATTTAATATCATGTGTCACCTAATAAGTGGGTATCAAAATTTTTCCTTTGAAATCTTCCTTAATTTGTGAATTTCATTACAAATTATGTCACTTAACAACTTTTAATGGATGAAGTTAAAATCAAAATAAATATTTGTTATTTGTATAGATGTCCCTTCGAGACTTATTCATATGCGTATAAAATTTGATGCATAAGAATTTTTCTCAAATTTTTATAAGGGCTCAAAACTTTTATAACTAATTAAATTTAATTATTTGAATAAAAATTTATTTTCAAATATAATATGTTATTTCAATAATATAAATATGTTCATACCATTAGAAAAATAGAATGAATAGTTTTCTTTTTGAAATTAATTCCAAAATTCTTCATTAGGACAATTTAACTTCTATTTCAATGGTGAAAACATTTTCTTATTCTTATGGACCTTACATAAGATCTTCATCGAATTCCTATTTGCAAGAATCCTCTTAACAAGAATTTCTATTTCTCTAAAATGAAGTTTCCTTTTAGATTGAGATTTTCCAAGTACTTTTCAATGTCACATTTTTTATGGAGAGAACATGATAAGAATGTTAACTTCCTATTTGGTTTCTTTAATTTTCGTATTTTTTTTATATTCTAAAGAAGAAACAAAATTCTATGTTTTCAAAGATGAAATACTTTGATAAAAACTTCTTGTTGGGTTAAAATAAAGGCTCAAACTTTTTTTGTACTATTAGTTTAGGCACTGTTATAACACATCATCATAATTGTTGCTTACTTCCACTTGAATATCTGCTTATTCATTTGGATATTTTTACTTTGTACGTTACATTTAGGGACTTTTGTTTATGTAAATTGTTATTTTCCTTTAAAGAGTTTTGTTAATATTCAATATGTTAACTCTCTTTACTTAAACACCATCAGCTGGTTGTCATTTTACCTTTATATTGTTTGTCTTTTAGGTTCGTTCTTGTCAACCATTCTCCTACTCTAAGATGATTTTATCATTCTCACTAAGTAAATTATATATCCTTATTCGTGCTTTCCCTCTTTTTTTAAGGCTTATGTCCTTTCAATTATAGTGCATATTACCTTCTTGTCTCTTGTCCGAGTTGCATTAAATTGGCGGATATCTTCCTAATTTATTTTGATTGATCAAGTTATTCCTAATTCATACCTCGTGGCATTAACTAAAAGCTAGTCATTGTTGAGTTTTAAGTTTGTGTTTGTCTAATGCCTTAGGTTCTTGTAAACTTAAGTGTGCATTATCTTCATAAGATATTTCTTCTTATAAAGATACCTATTTCTTTTTGAATGATTGATCAATTTCTTACAGATGTTGCGTAGGATTTTATTAAAGGCTCCTATAAGTCCATTGACTGGAGAATTATACATAGAAGAATTATATTTTGTAAAGTGAAAATGCCCACATAATTTATCCATGATTTTATTGTAAAACTCTCTTTCATTATCTGTTGCAATGTATTACAACACGGCAAAGTGGTAAATTAGATTGACATCAATGAAGTTTAATATTGTCTCCTTTGCATGGCATTGCTTTGCCTACTTAGAGAAGTAATTGGTACCAATAAGCTTGTATTGATGCCCTTTGAAACTTTTAAACAAAGGCACAACAATGTCAAGTTCCAAGCATTAAATAACCAAGATATAACTATTGGATATAGCAGTTTAGGTGACTAATGTATGAAATTTCCATGAAATTGACAAGTTTAACATTTTATTTTCATATTGCACGCAATCCTTTATTATGTGTTAGGTTTGTTATGCTCCTAAGAGGGAGGTGCATTAGTCTTAAAAATTCTTTCACATACTGAGCACAATAATATATGTGAAAGCTTAAACAATGTGCACAAATTCACCCAATCAAGTAGATATCATAAGTGCAGAATAATAAATAGTCAGAGACGAGAGAAAGACACCGAATTTATTTTAGTTTAGAGCTATCCACTTACTCCTAGTCCAGTCCCCAACATCATTGTTGAGATTTGGTTATTATTGCAACTTTAATAAGAAAATACCATTCAATTACAATCCTTTTTCACAGACTAAAGGAGAACTTTGTCACTCACTTCTTTTCTTAGGTTTAAGAATAACCTCTCAAAAACTCACAAGAACAATAGAAAATTACTTTGCTCTCTTTACTCAATGTAATCAAGAGGCTTAAAGAATGAATACACACAACAATGAATTGAAGCCTCACAAATAAACACTAAGACCAAAAACAAGACTTAAAGAAAGGAGACTTGTATAGAACACTTGTATATAGTGACAAAAGACTTGTACCTTTAAAACCTTCTCTTCTCTATCTTTTTTCACGTTAGAAAAAGAATTATTTATACTACTCAACATATCCATTGTACAATGATATTAATATTCGTTATCTAATAAGTAGAAAATAAATAAATGTTTTGACCATTGTGTAATCTGGTGATAATGTCTTTATCTGCAATTTTAGCAACATTCGGTCAACTGATATACCTAGTTTGATCAACGGATAAACCTTTGTCTTTAGTTCGATTAATTGTCTTTCATTTGGTCAATTGATATACCATTATTTAGAGTTCAGTCGACCGATTAAACTTTTCCAGTCGACTTATATCAAAATCAATATGCACTCTTCCAAACTTAACTTCAAATCTTTCTTTTAAAACCTTTATTATCTAAACTTTATACTATCCTAACCTATTAAGATAATCATCAAGAGGGTAAGATTAAATCAACCATATAAACCTCTTGATCTTGCACCTATATTGCACTTATATGTATATTTTAAAGTTGTATGCATGAATGATCAATTATAAGCCTCTTAAACACACCAAATAAAAAGACAAGCAAAGTTTACATTAATCAAAACATAATCTTATTCTAAACACTACTTCTTCAAGCTTGACTCTTTTTGCGATTATTCTATTTCTAATGTATAGACCTTTTGAATAATCAAGCTCAAGCTTTTTCTAATGTGTCTTTCAAGATACTCAAGAGTACAAATATTACTAATATAATTTGTTTTGTCATTATCAAATAAGGTGGAACCATCCTTGATTCAATAATCTCCTCCTTTTCAGTGATGACAAAACCAAGTGATATGATAAACATTAAGCAAGATATAAACACCCCTTAAACATGTCAAAATCAAGGAATAATCATAATCATATCAAAGAATAGAAACTCCCCCTCAATATATGCATAATATAGTTACCCTATAGAATATAATTGTACACATAAATTAAAACATAATATCACAATCATCTCCAACTTTTTGGAATCACCAAAAAGGTGAAAACACAAAGCAAAAGCAGAAGACATATCAAACAATAAGATGGCAAAATGAAAGAGAACGACTTTAAACAAGAACATATACTCAAAGAGCCTTTATAAAAGAGGCAATATCATAAATAAGCAAAAGTTCAAAACATAAAAACAATGGCATTTGTACATCAATATAAAACAATAAAAAAATCCTCAAGGATTTGAAGGAGGTCGTGGAGGAAGCCAAAAGAGAATCTCATGTAATAAGCATTATGCTCTCAAAGTAAAGTAGAATCCTCATGAAGCTCGATGGAATGCTCATTAAAGTGATGCCTCACAGGGTAAGCTTGCGATGAATGATAGTGATCTCGAACTCTGAAGAGATGAGTGAAGGGTCAGCAGATGTGCCACGGACAGATGCAAAGATATCATCATCACTAGTAAAGGAAGGGGTACTGGTTGACTCTAAATAGGCTTAGTATCTCCACCATAAAATGAAGAATCATGGTCATCAGCTGGAATTATAGGAGTACAGGATCCTCATGTAGTATGGGTGTGGTAGAGTGTTGTGGATGAGCATCATCAGGAAGTATACGTGTGGCTGAACGCTACTCCTAATGATGACGTCGAATGATGCGACAATCTACAATTTGAAATCTCATGCGCTTTAAATAATTTTAATAAAAAAAGGAATACTGCTCAAAGTCATCTTCCATAGGTGGAATAGAAAAATACTAGAAGATATGGTCAAGAATCAAAGGATAGGGAATATGTTAACCCATTTTCTTACTTCGGATGAAATAGATCATGTTATGCAAGATAAAATCGCCTAAGTGGATTTTCTCACCAATCATAAGGGTTAAAAAAAACCAAAGGTCATCTTATCCTAGGTCATTGACATGATCACTAGTAGAGAGAAAGTTATCTTTTATGAAAAGGTGATGAAATTTTGGTATGATGCTCAGGTTTCTAACATCCTTAGTTTTTTCAGTAATTCCTTCCTCACTCTTTAACTCAAAGATGACCTTAACTCTCTTGACTACAGAATGAGTGGCATCAAATTTTGATATACAGTCATAGTATTAGAACACATTAGGAATAAGAATACCAAGAATGTTGTTGATAGTGTCTCTAGATAGACGGATAGATAAATTTTCTACTTTAGATAAAAGGATATACTCATCATTCTCCTTAACTTCTATAAGCTTACAATAAAAGAGTGGGACAGTTGTGGGACACATGTCAATTGAAAGAGTAAGAAGAGGCTCCCACCATTGATCAAGGAAAAGTTCAACAATGCTATTTTCTTTGAAGAAATCTAGATGATCACGAGAAATGACCCAATTTTCAGATAGTTTCCTAGTAACAGAGTCTTGTAATTGATCAGAATCTACATCTAGATAATTATAATCTCGATTAGATTACGATCTCCTACCTCTAGTAATGTTATCACCTCGAGTCCTAACCGTGGTGGAATTTTTAAGAGAATAAGGGCTTGAAACAAGGAGTAAGAACAAAATACCTAAGATAGCTCTAAGAGTGGATAAAGCGCATAAGAGATATCAAATGTTAGAGTCAACACTTCAACATGCAGAGATAAGAGATAATGATGACTAAGGGTTACGAAAAGAGTAAGGTCTAAACACATTCCTATATGCATGCATAATATGCACAGGATAAAAACTTCTAGCCACCTTAATTCACACTATGCAAGAACATTTTTCTACGAAAAGAAATTTCATTTTAGAACACTAACACTTATTAATATCTTTGAACCAATGATAATTTCAAAGGTTTGACTTTTAGAAATGGATAAACCCTAAACATAAATCCTAAAAATTTGGGAAAAACACATGATTTAGGTAATTTAATGAAGGGATAACAGTCAATTAAGTGATCAAGTTTGTTAGATTTTTTCAATTAGGAGATCAAGTTTTCAAGATTTTCAATTGAGTGATTAACATTTGAAAAGTTAACCAGTTAAGTGAAAAAAGTTAACGCCGTTAGTTATTGATCCGACCTAACCCGACCCGACTCGACCCAACAACCCTGATTCGACTTGACCCACTCCAACTTTTTTACCTCTTCTAGTTAATTTTTTAAATGTTAATCACTCAAGTGAAAAATTTTTAAATATTAATCACTTAACTGAAAAATGTAAAAAAAGTTATATTAATTACTTATTTTGAAATTTTTAATATAGATTCATCTCATAAATGAATATTTTTACATAATATTTATAAATATTCTTAAAGCATTTAATTATTATTAAGTAAAAATAATATTAATAAATTTAAAATGTATTCTTATAACAATACATGTAAAATAATAAG
>JAOXYD010144660.1:0-10647 GCA_028565735.1 Pinacopodium congolense
AATTTCCATGTAACAACTTAACTTGTCACTTGATACTTTTTATGCCTTTCACATTCAAATCATAACACAATTTGAACACTTATCTCGCATATACTTTCATAAATATGTATAATTTCAACTAGGGTATATTTTAGGGCCTTACAATTATCTCACCCTTAAAAAAATTTCGTCCTCGAAATTCATACCTAATTAAAATAGTTGAGGATATTGAGCTCTCATGGATGATTCTGGCTCCCATGTTGTTTCCTTAAGTCCATGATGATGCCAGAGTACTTTCACCAGCGGTATTTGTTTGTTCCTAAGTTGTTTGATTTCTCTTGCCAAGATAGCTACAGGCCTTTCTTCATATGTCAAGTCCGATTGTACTTGAATTTCCTGCATAAGAATCTTATGTGTATCATCATAACGATTTTTTCTTAGCATTGAAAGATGAAACACATCATGTAACTTGGCCAATTCTCCGGGAAGATCTAACTGATAAGCTTTTGGTCCAATCCTTTTCAAAATTTCATAAGGACTAATGTATCGCAGATTGAGCCTCCTCTTTTTCCCAAAGCGAAGTACGTTCTTCCACGGTGACACTTTTAAGAACACTTTATCACCCACCTAATATTAAATATTTTTTCTTTTCAAATTAGCATAAGACTTCTGTCTATCACTTGCAGTTTTCAATCTTTGTTGAATAATCTGAATCTTTTCTTCAGTATCTTTAACAATCTCTGGCCCGATCATCTTGTTTTCACACAATTCAGTCTAACATACCGGAGTTCTACACTTCCTCCCATACAGAGCTTCATAAGGCGTCATACCAATACTAGTCTGGTAATTGTTATTATAAGAAAATTCCATCAAATCCAGATAATTATCTCAACTTCCTGCGAATTCTAACACATAACCCCGGAACATGTCTTACAATATCTAAATAACTTGTTCTAACTGTCCATCTGTCTAGGGTGGAAAGTAGTACTGAATTTGACTTGAGTACCTAAAGCCTTTTGTAGACTTGTCAAAAATCTCGAAGTAAATCGAGGATCACGATCAGAAATAATAGACAATGGTACTCCATGCAGTCTCACTATCTCATTCACATATAGGTTAGTAAGTCTATCTAAATAATAATCATGACGAACAGGCAGAAAATGAGCAGACTTGGTAAACCTATCCACAATCACCTATACAACGTCATGTTTCTTTTGAGTAAGGGGAAGTTCTGTAACAAAATCTATGGTGATGTTATCCCATTTCCATTGAGGAATAGAAATAGGATGCAACAAACTAGATGGAAATTGATGTTCAGCTTTAAATTGCTGACATGTCAAACATTTAGCCACATAATTCACAACATCCTGTTTCATACCTGACCACCAGTAATGCTGCTTCAAATCTTGATACATATGATTACCACCAGGATGCATTGTAAAGACAGTATTATGAACTTCAAACAGTAACTTCTTTTTCAATTCATCATTAGCTGGTACACACAATCGATTTTCATAATATAAATCACCATATCCTTTCACCAAAAAATCAAGTTGTTTACCTTCTCGAGTAGCCAAGACAAGTTGTCGCAACTTATAATCCACTTTCTGAGCATCACAGATTTCTTGCTTCAAGGTAGTCTCAGCTTTCAACTGAGCTATTAAACCCCCTTCGAACATAACTCCCTATTCACTCTACTTCACTACTAATGCTGAAATGGTCTTCCGACTTAAGACATCAGCCACAACATCAGCCTTCCCTGGATGGTACTTTATAATGCAGTCATAATCTTTAAACAATTCCAACCAACATCGTTGTCTCATATTAAGTTCCTTTTGGGTAAGTAGATACTTCAAGCTCTTATGATCAGTAAAGATCCTACACTTTTCACCATACAAGTATTGCCGCCAAATTTTCAAAGCAAACACTACGGCTGTAAGCTCGAGATCATGTGTGGGATAGTTCTGTTAATGAGGCTTCAGTTTCCTAGAGGCATAAGCAACTACCTTTCCATCCTGCATCAAAACACAGCCCAACCCATTTCTAGATGCATCACTAAATATAACATACTCCTTACCAGACGTAGGTTGAGCCAACACAGGAGCTTTAGTAAGCATTTCTTTCAATTGATCAAAACTATTATGGCATTTATCAGACCATTCATATTTCACTTCCTTTCGTAACAATTTAGTCAATGGAGATGCTATCACCAAAAATCCCTTTACAAACCAACGATAGTAACCTGCTAATCCCAGAAAACTTCTTACTTCTGTCACATTCTTCGGTGGCTTCCAATCAAAAATTGCTTCAATCTTACTGGGATCAACTCTAATCCCTTAAAAAGAGACAACATGTCCTAGAAAAGATACCTCTTGAAGCCAGAAATCACACTTGCACAACTTAGCATACAACCGCTTTTCCCTCAGGGTCTGTAACACAATTCTAAGATGCTCAGTATGATCATGCTCATTCTTAGAATAGACCAGGATGTCATCTATAAGCACCACCACAAACTGGTCTAAATAAGGCCTGAATACTTTATTCATAAAATCCATAAAGGTAGCTAGAGCATTAGTTAACCCAAATGACATTCCTAAGAATTCATAATGCCCATAACGGGTCCTAAATGCAGTTAGCAGAATGTCCACTTCCTTAACTCAGAGTTGATAGTACCCCGATCGCAGATCTATCTTTGAAAATACAGCAGCATCTTTCAATTGATCAAACAAATCTTCAATCCTTGGCAATGGATACCTATTCTTCACTGTGACTCTATTCAATTACCTATAATCAATACACATCCGAAGAGTCCCATCTTTCTTGTTGACAAATAAAATGGGTGCTCCCTATGGTGAGACACTGGGTCGAATAAACCTCTTATCCAGAAGCTCTTGCAACTGTACTTTCAACTCCTTCAATTCAGTGGGAGCCATCCTATATGGTGCTCTGGATATAGAAGTAGTGCCAGGTAGAACTTCAATTGACAACTCCACTTCCCTTTCAGGAGGGAGCCCAAGTAATTCTTCAGGAAAGACATCTGAAAATTCACTTACCACCAGAATACTTTGCAATTTCTTACTCTCTTTCTTAGAGTCAAACATAAAAGACAAATAAGCTTCACATCCTTTCCTAAGAAGCTTCTTAGCTTGTATAGTAGATACAACATTAGTTAAGGGATCAGTGCGAATGGCATGTAATACTATTGCAGACTGATCAGACTTCCTAAGCATAACTATCTTAGCAGTACAGTCAATCACTGCTTGATACTTGCGTAACCAATCCATACCCAGAATCAAATCGAACTCATGAAAAGGTAATTTAATCAGATTCGCTACATATTCATTTCCTTGGATTATAACCAGACAGTGTTTAAACACTTGATTAACTGACACACTACTCCATAGAGGGCTAGTCATATAAATGTCATATTCTAATTGATCTACAGGCATCCCCTTATAAGACATATCCCCAATACAGATGTAAGAACGAGTAGATCCAGGATCAATCAATGCATATATATTATAATTAAAGAGAGAAACAATACCAGCAATGAATTCAGCTGAGTCTTGATCCTCACGAGCTTTCAATCCATATGCTCGAGCCGAAGCAAAAGGCAGAGCTGGTCGATCTACAGTTTTTGATTGGTTACTCGGATTAGGTCTAAGTTGACTAGATCCTCTACGACCTCTACCTTGTCCTCTGTTCCCAGCAGACGCATGAGAAACCTCCCCACTAGCTTGTGCCATTCGAGATTGTCTCATAGGGCAGTTAGCTATAAGATGCTCAGTACTGCTACATCTAAAACATGCACCTAGAGCTCTCCAACAGGTACCCCAATGATGTCTGGAGCAATGAGGACACTCTGGGACACCAGAACCTCAGTTCACAGAAGAATCTCGACCAGCCATAGTCGATCACTGTCGTCTTCCCCGGGTTACAGATCTCTAGATAAATTCAACAGAGGGAACACTTTCATGACTTTTAATCTTTAATTTGTAGAATAAAGTATGTTATCTTGCAAATTATATGAAGGAGAGGATGCAACTTTGATTTCCTAACACCGTTAAAGCAAATCTAAGATAATCGGTGAAAGGTAATTTAATTAAGAACCATTAAAGATTTACAAGATGTTAAGGAGAAGAATGATGTGAGTCAAAAAGTGTTTAAAGAAAAAAGAAAAAGAGGCAAATAAGGAAGCAAGTAAAGTGCTAATTATAAACAAGCTCGTTCCAAGATTGTTTGTAATTCTGATCGTCAAACTTACCTAAAATACACTATCGTTAAAGGCATAAAAATAACAAATCAGATAAGTAGTTTGATAGGTTTCTAAAGATATTTAAAATTTTTCATATCAATATCCCTTTTGTGAAGGAAATAGTATAAACACTCTCCTATGCCAAGCTCTTTAAAAAGATTTGTTTTCTAATAAGAGGATATTGAAAGATTATGATATTGTAATGTTAAATAAAGAGTGATTAGTTACTCTATTGAAGAAGTTATCAATGGATTTGAAAGACTTAAGGAGTTTCACTATCTCTTGTTTTATTAGTAAAATACAAAAAGATATGGCTTTCAAGCATTTATATGTCATTATTAAACTTATGCCTTTATCTATTTTTTAAATGATGGGATTTTCATAGCCAAAGCCTTTAACTATCTATTTACAGCTTGTAGACTGCTCAATCACCTACTTAAAAGGAATCATTAATATTTATTAGTAAAAGTAGAAATTTTTATTTTCTACAATATTTTCTAGTTTTTGATATGTGATAGCGCTTACAACTCACATATTATAAACATGATTAAATGCTTGTTAGGAAAAGCTTTGGATGTAATTTCTTGTGATTTTCATTCAAGTCTAGTTAAAATCCCTGATTGAGATGTTATTAATATGATTCTTATGTTGACATTCCCTAGAACTTTGAAAAAAAATTAATTGACTCTAAGGATTGAAAATGGTATGGAGTTAATTTGTGCTCCAAGTACATAAAGTGATGAAGCTTTACACCAAATTTTATGGCCAAAGGCCAAATATAGAACAATATCTAGTGAAAAAAAAACCAAATATCAGCAGAAGTTGGAATTTGTAGCAAATGGCCATAACCTAGGCCACGATTGTGGCTCAAGCTATGGTTAGTGGGTAGCCAATTACGCCACACATGGCTTCCATGACCTAATTTTGTTATTTTTAGATATTTTCTCAACTCCTCAAGGCACCATTTAGTTACTGTTTTATAGGAGACGGGCCTTAACCCATCCCTATAGCTTTTCACGCAATTTTAAAGAAGAATAAAAGCTCTTAACACATTAACTCAAATCTAAAGGATAAGATCTCATACATAAGCATCAAGGATTAAAGGATTAAAGACGAATTCAAGATGGACTTGTCATGATCTTTTTAAGTCCTTCATTTTTAAGTTTTTTATGATTAATTAAATGTATAGGAACCAATATTCTTATAGGAATTTTATTTTTATAAAATCTAGAATTTAGTTTTTTTTTGGTTAACTTTTGACTCCTAGATTTTTAATTAAGTTCATTAACAAACACTTATGACTTTGAAATCAATGATTATGAGAATGTAAACCTTGTTTTCTAAGGTTTGTTTTGTGTACAATTAGATTAAGAGATCGATTGCATACATTAACAAAATATCTTATATGGGGACCTAGAGATAAACTTATAATAGATTCTATAAATAAGCTTATAATAGATTCGATAGAACAATTTAATGCAATTACTAAAAAAATTGAGATAAAAGGAAATTTAACCTAACTTATCGAATTCAATAGGGTTAAGTAACTTTAGAGATAGTGTGATTTAAATTAGGGAATCTATGGTTTAATAAATCTGGAATTTGAGTTAAGAGAAGATAACAATAAATAGGAATGCATCATAGAGGGAGTAATTACCTGAATCTTAGCTTCATCATTGACTATTAACCTTTACAGGTTGCCTTAGGCATTCATTTTACTTGCTTAGTTATTTTCTTTCTCAAAGAGTTCAATCAATTCACCATTTTGATAAGCCAGTAAATCTAGATAGGAATCCATTAACAATAGCTATCCTCATAGATCAACACTTAAATTCACTAAACTTGCGATATGCACACTTGCCTTCTTCGCATGTTGTGAATTAGTTTAGCATGTTTCTTAGTTAAACTTTATTTAAAATTTTGATAGGCTTTCTCACTGTCAAGTTTTTGTCACCATTTTTAGGGATTGCGTCATTTTAGGTTTCTTTCTAATCTTTGTTAGACTAGATTTAGTTATTTAGTTTAAATTTATATTATTTTTCATTTTTTAATTTTTTACCTTTTAATTTTCTTATTAAGAACTTTATGCTTCCTTTATCTTTTGTTTCCTCTATCAATTTTCATGGTATGTACTCTTTTTATTATCAGGAACCATCATTTAAAACTTATGGAACTATGATAAGACTGAAATTTATTAAATTTTCATATGCTTTTTAATTTTATTTCAATCTTATTTTATTGTTTGAATATTTAATTTGTGTTAGATTGTGTTTGATGACAAATTTATTTCCTTAGCACAAATTTTGGGTTAATGCATGAAGAATTTAAAGCAATTTGAGCAAAAGCTAAAAATTGTATTAATTTGAAAACAAAAAAAGAAAAAAAGGAAAATCAGTTGCTTAAGCTAACCATTTTAATAAACCAAAACGGTGAGCACAGGTTAGAGGGGGGACGCACATTTGGAAGAGCTACTGAAGAATACCTAGGGCCGTCAAGTGGAAAAAAAAGACACAAGAGGGACGGGACGACTGGGACATGAGACGGCTGCGTCTTGGCTTTTGCTGCTGTGCAAGTGAGAGCTATTGGCGACTTGAGGAGAGAAGAGAACAGGTGGAGGGCTGTCTGGACTTGGGATTGTCCAGGTGCTAACTAAGGGAAGCAGCTGTCTTGGTGGTGTGGACGAGTTTTGGTCTTGGAGAGTTAGCGGCGTGGACAGCTGAGGCTTTGGACAGGTGTAGCTAGACAGGTGGGGAGCAGTCTTGACTTGAGAGGTCTGGCGATTGAAGTTGTCTGGTCTTGGAGCTATTTCATTTGGAGGATGGACGCACCTGAGGAGAAAGCTTGAGAATAGATACTGTACTATTGAGTTAACTTCAATTAATTCACCTTAGCTTTTCTTTGGTTTATTTCAGTTCTTGTATTTTGTTATTGTTTTTTTTATTCTTTTCTTTATGTCTAAATTTTCTTTGGTTGTTATTTTTATTTTCTTCGTTCTTTTGTCATGACCGAATACTATTTGAGTTACAACATTTATTTGCTTATGTTATTAATTTCATCTTTAGCAAATTTGAATTAATTTTTTTTTCATTTTTTTATTTTAGTTATGCTTTATGTCTTAATTATTACTTAAATTTTAATTTATTTATGTTTTGTTTTTATTTAATTTATAGTTATTAGAATTTTTGCTAGGAAATTAGTTTAATTTTTGATTAATTAAGTTTTAAAGTAATTAAAGAATTGCGTAAGTTATGTGTGTTTGCATTAATTTAAAAGTCAATTTGTGTTTTTCCTTTATTATTAAAAAAATTTCAGCTTTTGTTTTCTTTTAATTAATTATGGTAAGTGTTTACTAAATTTTTTTTCTTAATTTAATTATGTTTAGCTAGTTTAATTTTGGGTTGTAGGATACTAATGGGATTTTAGCTTAACAATTGTGAGAATTATTTAGGAATTGATTAAATATTGTGATTTATGTAAAGGTTGAATTGGAATTCCACATAAATGACATGAATTAAAGATTAATTCTAAAGATTGGCCATCTTAGGTTTAATTTCTAATTTTATTGTTAGAAATGAACTTGTGATACGTACTAGTCCTAGTGATTTCCATTGGTAACTATAGGCTAATTGAATTTGTAAGGGAACTTAATCAGCTTAGCCTAGAATTCTAATTCTCTAAGTTACATAATTCGAGCTTGTGAGATTATGCCTTATGCTAGTTGTTCTTTAGTTGCCAATGGTATCTCGTCGTAAAATCTTGCGAGCTTATTCTAGGTTGCCTCGTGATTAGGGATAGGTTTTCTATCGTATAGAACCTTAGGGTTCGAGAGCTTATTTGAACCTATAGGCTAGCATCTTACACCAAAGGCAAGTTATCTATTTCGAGGATCGATTATAAGTCTATAATTCCTGATATATCTTCTACTGAGCTTTTTTATTTCTTGTTTGTTTTTCCTTGTTCCGTCAATTATCTTTAATATTTAGTTTTGATGTCTTTACTTCTAAAGGGTTTTGTTTTCTTTTTAGTAATGTTAGAGATAAAAATTCATTTTAACTCTCTGTGGGATTGACCCTAACTTGCCCTAGCTACTTAGTTAGGTTAGTTTGGTATATTTATTATTTGTTAGTCTGCAACAGACTCTATCAAAATTTTGGCGCTGTTGCCGGGGAGCTAGCACTTGTGTTAATTGTTATTTCTTATGTTGTCTTTCTTTTTGTTTTTATTGTTCATCTATCATCTTTGATATTTGTTTTTTTCTATTTTATAGCTTTTTCAAGTAATGAATTATTTTCAACATTCTTTTTATTCTAATCCTTCTTATATTAATTATTGTGATGATGATTTCGAGGTTGCTGCTCTCTTAAGGTTGGAAGAACATGTAACAAAGCTCACACCCTTAGTTGCTCATGTTGCGATAGATATCATCCAGACTAAGGTATGTGATTTTTGTTCATATTCAGGACATTCTATTAATATGTGTCCTTCCTTGCAGGATAAGCAGTAGTTTTATGGATTTGGTTGTTTCCAAGAGTTCCAACAAGACTGGTATGATCCTTACACTCTAGGTTACCATTTAGAGTGGGAGGATCAACCTTATTTTTCCTATGGGAGCCACCAACATGAATTAGATTCTCTACCATCATGCTATCAAGATCATCCACATGTCTTACCTACACCTCCAACTCCAACATCGCCTTCACAAGTTGATAGGATGTCATTGGAGGCGATCATAGAGAGTTTGGCTACGAGCACTCTTCACTTCCAGCAGAAAATGAGGAGTGGCTTAAAGGACTTGGAAGATCAAGTAAGCTAATTGGATGAAGGGATTGCAAGTTTAAAAGATCAAGCATCTTCCATCACACTTAGCCAACTGGAGGAAGACCATGGCGATGTGGTATATGATCATTTACCAAAGGGTGGAGAACAACAAGAGCAAGAGGAGACCGTTAAGGAAATAGACACGTGCTTAGATGATATGGAGGATGCTACACCTCCTGAGGTCAGTATTACTACATTTAGTAGTATTGACTGTAATTTTAGTTCTTTTTCTCACAGGTTGAATCTAGAGGAGGAAGAAGAAGAGAAGATGGGCGAGTAAAAGAAGCAAGAGGATCGGGAAAAAGAGGAGTTTAAGCTGATTGAACGCTTGAAGGAGTTATGCATAAGCGAACCTATGTTCACTGGTGATAATGGTGATAAGCAGGATGATGAGGCTCCACGTTCATTGCTTTTACCCTTGTAGAGATCATCCTGAGAGAAGGGCGACGCCCAAAGAAGAGAGTGGATAATAGATTACAATAGCGAAACGATAAAGTTCCCCTCCTTAGAAGTATTAAAGCATCGTGCTGATTATAAGCTTATTTCAAAGGAGGTTGCTCCCGGCTCATCCTTGAGTCTTAGCATGCTACCTATCGAGCTCAAGTATCCATTCGACAATGGATAACATTACATGCCAAGGGTCAAGCTTATGACCTAAAATAAGTACTTGATGGGAGGCACCCCATTCGTATCCCTTTCTTTTATTTTTTTTTCCTCTTTTGATCTTATCTTTTAGTTGTTTGCTTTGAGCATTTTACTTGTTTTCATTGGTTTGTTTTGTTTGTAGGCATTCAGAAAAGAAGCTGCAATTTTCCATTTCACAGTTGCTATCTTGGTTTTCAAGCTACAATCTTTCATTTCGAGCTACAATTGGTCCTTTCAATCTAGGGAAGTACTTCTGTTCCTACCCTCTTATGCTTATGTTTTCATTACTTTAAGGACATTAGGGATAATATCTATTATAAGTGTGGGGGTAGGACAGGGTTGAAAATGTTTACACACTTGAATTATTATAGTTTGATGGTTATGATTTGAGTATGATAGCTCCATATGATCTCCAATTTTAGTTGATAGTTAATTGCGGTATTTGAAGGCAATTGATGTTTTTAATTTGGTGAACAATGATTGATTCTATATTGATTTCTAACCTTTAAGTTTTTCTTTTTCTCTTGAGTACTTGCATTTATTAGTAATCCATTCATATGATATTCAATGTTCAAGTACATTTTGTATGATTTATCATAGGAATATGGGATGAGATGTTTGAAATAGTTGTTGAAAACCAAATGAAAAGAAGAAAAAAAGGAAACGAAAAAAAAGAGAAATAAATAAATAAAAGAAAAAGAAAAGCATTGTTGTGTTTGAATTGTTGACCAAACAATTATCTTTGTTTCTGTTGTTGAATAAAAAGTGTTGTTGTTTCTCTTATGTTGTTGTGTAGTGGACAATACTCACTCCACTGGCTTCGACTTAAATTCTTTAAGGTTGAAGTTCTGAGTGGCGTTTTCAACCATTTGAGATGGTGATCTAACCTAGTAACCGTGGGTGTTCACGACAAAGTGTTCACTTTCGCATGAAAAAGTTAGATGACCTAC
>JAOXYD010144671.1:0-10647 GCA_028565735.1 Pinacopodium congolense
GAACTAACGGTCTTTTCCAAAAAAAATTTAATTTCTCAATTTGATATTTCCACTTGACTGCTAGTTTGAGGATGATAATGTGTAGCAATCTTATGTGTAACACCATATTTGGATAGAAGGGATTCAAATTTTTTGTTACAGAAATGCATTCCTCCATCACTTACAATAGCTCTAAGTGTCTCAAATCGAGTGAATATGTTCTTTTTAAGGATTTGGACTACATCTTTCGCATCATTAGTTGGAAGTGCAACAGCTTCAACCCATTTACTTACATAATCAACAGCCATTAAGATGCGTTGGTTGGAGTATGATGAAGGGAATGGACCCATGAAATTAATACCCCGTACATCAAAGATTTCACAAACCAAAATTTTAGTTAGTGGCATTTCATGTCTCCTCAAGATGTTGCCAACCCTTTTGACAATTATCACAAGATTTTCCAAATTTAAATGCATCCTTAAATAGAGTAGGCCAATAAAAACCATACTCAAGCACCTTGTGTATAGTCCTAGTAGGGCTAAAGTGTCCTCCAGTCTCTTTTTAATGACAATGACTTAAGATTGAAGGCACTTCTTCCACAGGAACACATCTATGAATTATTCCATTAGCACAAATCTTGTAAAGAAAAGGGTCATATCATAGATACCGCTTAACTTTAGAAAAGAATTTGTTCTTTTGTTGGCATGAAAAGTTAGGAGAGCTCACATTACCGGCCAAATAATTAACTATGTCCCCATACCAAGGTAAAGTAAGCATGGCTAATAAGTGTTCGTTAGGAATCACCTCCTTAATGTCTTAGCTTTATCCCTTCTCCATTACTTCTTCATTCGAACGAGATAAGTGATCAGCTACAAAATTTTCCTTACATTTCTTATCACAAATTTCAATATCAAACTCCTGTAATAGAAGAACCCAACGAATTAATCACGGTTTAGCATCATACTTGTTCATTAGAAACTACAATGTTGAATGTTTCATGTAAACTATCACCTTTGAAAGAACCAAATAGGACCGAAATTTGTCAATCGCAAACATCATAGCTAACATCTCCTTCTCAATAGTAGTGTAATTCCTTTGAGAATCATTTAACTTGTGACTTGCATAGTAGATTGGATGGAGAAGCTTTCCATGCCTTTGTCTAATTACCACACCAACTTCAAAGTCACTCGCATCACACATCAACTCGAAAGGAAGAGAGCAATCTGGTCATACCAAAATAGGTGCACTCATAAGCTTCTCTTTTAACAATCGGAAAGAATGCAAGCATTAATCATTGAAGTTAAAAATTGCATTCTTGGTCAGAAGCTCAGTAAGGGGCGTAGCTATTTTGGAAAAATCCTTAATGAATCTTCTGTAAAATCCAGCATGTCGAAGAAAACTTCAAATTTCTCTAACTGAATTCGGAGGGGTAGATGAGCAATAACTTCCACTTTTGCTGGATCTACTTCAATTCCCTTGAAATCTTATGCCCTAGCACTATGCATTCTTGCACAGTAAAATGGCATTTCTCCCAATTTAAAACTAAATTGGTTTCATCACATCTCTTTAGTACCATCTTGAGATTTTCCAAATATGCATCAAAGGATGTTCCAAATACAGAAAAATCATCCATGAATACTTCAATGCATGACTCAATCATATCCACAAAAATGGCTATCGTGCAGCGTTAAAAAGTAGCTAGGGCATTACACAAGCCAAAAGACATGTGATGATAAGCAAAGGAGCCATATGGACATGTAAAGGTCATCTTTTCCTGGTCCTTTGGGGCAACAAAAATTCGCAAGTAATCACTATATCCATCTAAAGCACAATGAAAACTATGCCCTGGTAACCTTTCTATTACTTGATCAATGAAGGGTAAAGGAAAGTGATAATTTCTTATGGTGTCATTCAACTTACGATAATCGATACACATACGCCAACCAGTTACCTTTCTTATGGCAATTAACTCCTCTTGTTCATTCTTCATGATGGTAGTTCTTCCTTCTTTGGCACTACTTGAACTGGACTAACCCATGTTGAATCAAAAATAGGTTAAAAAAAATACCAACATCAAGGAGTTTAACTACTTCATTCTTTACCACTTCCTTTATGTTTGGATTCCACCTACATTGAGGTTGGATCTAAGGTTTACTTCCTTCTTCAATAAAAATACAATGTGTACAAATAGAAGGATTTAATCCTTTAATATCCGCTAAGGTCCATCCTATAGCCTTTTGATGCTCCCTAAACACTCTCAACAATCTTTCCTCCATCATATCTGATAGGGGACAAATTGATATGATTTTTATGGTTAATTTGTTGAATTATGACCCCTATATCAGTGTTTAATTGTTTAATTGATGCCCCATAATGTTTGATTTGTAGATTGGAGCTTAATGATCAATATTGGAGCAAAAAAATCAAAGAATCCTCTTGTTGCTGTCCAACAACGGCACCCTGAGAGGGTGCCATTGTTGAAGAATAGGGGGCCGTTGTCACTGTCCAGCAGTTGAGGTACAACGGCACCCTGAGAGGGTGCCGTTGTGCTGCTGGTAGGGTGCCGTTGTTCCAGAAGAACAATTTAAGCTTGGTGTCTTGCAGATTTCAACCTTAGTGTGATAAAAATTAATTCCCTTGTCTTCTGGCATGTGAAGGGGAGGCATCCAGAGTCTGCATAGAGCAAAAAAAATAAGATAATACGCATGAATTAGATGTTGTCTTGTGATGTTGGTTCAATCTTGATTAGTTTTATGCATTTTAAAATGTTTATTTATTCAAATTTTTTGTGAGTCCCTAAACACTTGGATTAGTAAAAGAGTGACATACTTTAAAGTGTATTTTTCAAGGGTGTGAGGTTGAGACTTATGAGATTATAAAGGCACTTAAGCCTATTAAAAAGTGTGTTATAATAAGGGTTACACTTAAGTTTGTTGAAAAAGTTAGTGGTTATAAGGGTTACGTAGAGCCGATTAAAAAAGGGATCTGATAGTGAAATTCTCAACAAGTAGTCAATGAGTGTATATAAGAGAAAGAGGCTATCTTTGAACGATTACAAAATTGGTTTGCATACACTCTTCCTTACTATTTTAATTTAGTTTAAAAGTTGTTTATACTATTGTTTATATTACTCATAAAATTGTTTATTTAGCTTCCATAAAATTGTTTAGAGATCTTGGTTAGGAAATTTATGATAGAAATTTTTTTAACTTAAACATAACAGTTTAGAGGAATTCATAAACTTAGGATTTATTAATTTAGAAAATTTTAAGAAACCTAATTCATCCCCATCTCTTAGGCAATAATTAAAGCCAAAAGTGGGACTTTTGGAGACAAAGTTAAAGTAAAAGCAATGCAAAAAACTTTGGTTTTTCGGTAAAGATTGGAAGATCATCTTAAACCATAGTCACCATCATTATTTGGGAATAATAGTAAGATTTAACCCCTTAGTCTCAGTTAAGCACCACACTTTCACAGACACGCTAGTGAACATGTTGATCAAAATTCTTAGTAAAAACTTCATTATCTAGACCACTTTTTGTTGCAACTAACCATAGATTTCAAAGTTCTAATTTATAGGAAGATATGCAAGCTTTTAGTAATTTTGTCAATGTGCCTTAGCTAATCTAATCTTTAGAGATTTAAACTCCACCTTACACCCATTTGAATCTAAAGGAAAGTTAAGTGATAAAGTTCAGTGTAATAACTATAGGAATTATGTTGCCAAGAGGATAGCTAATCTAAGGTATGATGGGTAGCTTCTAACTTAGACCAATAAATAAACTAGGGATAGATTGATAACAAATAAGTTATATAAAGTTCTTATTAATGATTATTGGATTGGGGAATATACTAGAAGCATAGCTAGAATTTTTTTCTCAATTCATTTCAATTCATTCTCTATTGAATCCATGATTTTGAGAACTGGAAATCCAAAGCTACCCCCTGCAAATTATTTAATTTCCTAGCATCTATTGATGGCTTCTTTAAATCCCTCAACTAAGGGATTTCCATTTAGGTTAATGGCTATGAATGATATAAATGTTCCTAGAAGTTGCAAGCCATCAAAGACAACCTAACGAAGCTAAATTTAGATTTAATTTATAATAAAAGATGTGACATTAAATGGGATATAGTAGATTTAATCTTAAGGCAAGAAGTTACATTTATAATAATAAAGCTACATCTAGATCTTAACATTCGTAACTAAATTATGTTGGAGAAGGAAGCTTTAAGAGTTTATTGGCAAGAAGTGGAAGCTCATCATTATACCTTAAGACAATAGTTAAGTGTATTATCGCTATAATCAAGAAATAACAATTCATCATTCTTTTATAGCTCCATTCTTACTAAGAGGAATATCAACAAGATTATTGAACTCATAATAGAAGAGGGGAAGAGGGTTCACAGAGTTAAAGGACTTAAAGAAGAGGCTTACTCCTATTTCAAAAAGCTCCTTAGCTCTCAAAGAATTGTCAAACCTCAATTACTTAGCTGAGAAGATTCATAAAAAGGGAAATTAGTAACTAGTAAGCTGTTGCTTTAATAGCTATTCTTGAAAAGAATGAAATAGCTATTATAGTCCATAAACTCCATCAAAAAGGAAAAACCCTAGTCCTTGTCTAAAGAAATGCATTGAAAAAGGGCATATGTATAGGAGCTTTTAATGAGATAATGTTTTTTTTTTCAACTCTCTCAAAATTGAATCTATTCCAAAAAATATACCATGGTTCCTTACTTCGATAAGTTACAAATATCTCGATTTGATATTTATAGATACCTTATTGAACCTATTACCAATACTAAGTAACTATAAAAAATTTGTATCTAATGTATGGCTATCTTAATTCAAAGTTCCAAGAACTCAATCAATAAAGTGATAGTTAGTATTTTAACATCTAGACTAAAGGAGATTCCTACACACATTATTAATCCTAGTCAAGAAGTTTTCATTACAGGTAAAAGTATTGGTGATATTTTAAAATTTTTAAGGTCAACTATAAGAAGAAATCAATCTGTAATTGTGCTTCAAAAATTGATTTTCATAAGACTTATGATTCAATGCATTAGACATTTCTATCTCATTCCATGACAACATTTGATTTTCATAAAAAATTCATAAACTAGGTATACCATTATGTTTCAATCACTTCTTTCAATGTACTTATCAATGGAGATTCTACTCATTGGTTCTAAGGAAGAAAAGGAATTAGCATTATCCGTATCTATTTACATTACTATCGCCTTATCCATTTACATTATGCATAGATGTCCTTTAAAAGTTAGCATGTTGGAAAACTCTCTTATAACATCAGTTTATGTATCATACTAATTGTAAGAAGTTAAAGCTATTCTCATTAGCCTTTGCAAATGATCTGATTTTTTTATAGTGCTCCTCCAAATTTAGCTCAACTTTTAATGAAATTTTTTATATGAATTCAGTGAAATATCATGATTGGATATTAACTAGTTTAAGAGCAACTTCATCCTTTCTATAAGTGCTGAATAATTACACTCCAAGTTCTCTACAATTGCCGACATGGAAAAGCTGCAACTCCCATTCGAGTATCTTGGAACATTTATGATAGTTGGTAAATTGAAATTTACGAATCATTATCCACTAATGGAAAATTTTCAAAATAAAATGGATAGCTAGTGTAATAAACATTTATCTTATACTGGCCTAATCCAATTGGATATCTCTATCCTAACAAACATGTCCTTTTACTACATTGCTCATACAGATTTTCCCAAAGCTATCCTTAAGGTTGTTGACAAAATGCTCTGAAATTTTCTATAGTCATGTGATGGTCACGAAAGAGGACAAGATAAAGTAAAATGGTTAGAAGTTTGCAATCCTAAAGAAGAGGGTGGATTGCACATTATCTCTTTCAAAATAGCAAGTAAAGTGGCTTTAGCAAAGAGAAATTGGAGGATTATGAAAGATAAAAGAAGCTCCTTGGATTAAATGCTACACAACCATTATCTAGAAGGTAAAAGCTTGTGGGAGGTAAAACCAAGAGCTGATTCATCCTAGATTATAAGAGTTGATTCATCCTTGACTATGACTTAAATCCTCTAACTAAGGGATCAAGTGTACAGGGAGATAAGCACTTAATAGGAAATGCCCTAAACAATGTTCTCTAGTTTGATAATTGGACTGAGATTGATCCACTTTACCTCAATCTAGCAACATATAACCTTAGATGTTTATTCCCTCCAAATGCTAGAGTCAAGGAGCTTATTCAAGATAATAGATGGTGACGCCAGAATAGAGGTCCTCTATAATTCTGAATTAGTCAAAGAGCTTATTCAACATAATAGATGGTGACGCAAGAATAGAGATCCTCTATAATTCTGAATTCTTTCTCCTTATATTCTCCTTATCAATGTAATGAGGATAGAAAAATATAGACAAGGAATTCTTCAGGTACCTTTAACAAAAAATCCTGCTAATCTCTTTTTAGGGGGACAATTTCAATTTTGTCTTGCCTGGTTCAAGCAGGCTATTTCAAGAATCTCGATGTTAATGTGGTTTGTAATAAAAGAAAGACTGAACTCGTTTGACAGACTCAAGCTTAGTGCTTCGCTTTCCACTACATGTGCTCTCTGCCATGTTGAATCTGAAAAAGGTTGAGTTAAAAAAAAAATATTTAAGATAGGATATAATTACATAGATTATAACAACAGGATCTTTGTATATGCATAAAATAAACAACAATCACGTACTTGGATTGAAGTAGAATTCCACTGATTAGAGAACTTGTCAATCTTTTCTTTGCAGAGAGTTTGTGTTTTGTTAACTTAATAGATAAGTCACATCTCATCATTTGGGAAGGTAAATATTCAAAAAAGAATAACTACCCTTAGCAGTTATTTAAATGACCATAAAACCCCTCATGGGTGAATATGTCATTCATCATTTCCCACTAACACATGATGAGTTTAATCCAATTAAAACTCTACAGTCCTCATACTTGTTCAATAATCAGTGTGACCAGCATACGACAAAAGCACATTGCCGTATATGTGTTAGGAGTATATTAAATCTCGATTAACAAATTGATCCTATGACTTATGTGTTCTTGAGTAGACAACGTATGATATACCCTAGGCCATATCTCGCATTTGCACTTTTCGTTTATCTCATTTATTTTCTTATGTCATGACTGTATTCAAATTCTCTACTAAAGAAACAATGGCCATCTATAAATACCTTTCATATGAGTCAATCTCAAATGACCTTCCTATGTTCTCAATTCTCTTTTGAATTAAAGTTAATTTGCTTTCCTAGAGTTATTCCATAGGATCACATCTTGCATGATCTTTTGGCAACAACCTAAAATAGCAAACCTTAAATTCAATTATCAAGAATGAGACAAGAGTCATAAGGGTATATGATGAAGTTCATTTCAACCTCAAGGGTCTCACATAATGTAAGATGAGATCTTAAGACTTACATTAATCCCTTTTGTGGTCAGTTTTACACACATGGTACAAGTCATGTGCTACAGTATTTACCCATTTCACTTAACTTGAATATCTTTTCTTCAAGAAATACTGTACAGATGATAGTTCAAACATACGTAATGTTTAACTTGAGTTCACTTACCTACTCAAAACATATTCAGAACTCGCATCTGGCAACGTAAGACAGATATAGTGATCATTAAATCACTTCAAAGAAATTTCCTTATGGCATTCTTGGTTTAAGTTTCTTACTCTCGATTATCACCTAGATAATAAACTTCAAACCTGCCTCATCTCTAGTGAGCATAACCACTAGAGGTGATTACTCGTATGAGAGAGCCAATCTCTAATCTGTCTCATATATTGTAATTCATCTCAACATATATTTATCTAAAACAAATATATTCATGAATAAAATGATACATAATGTATAATCTTTATCATACATTATATCAAAAACGGAGAAATGTTTATTATTACATTTCAGCATCTATGTAAACCTAGTGATTTTACATGCCCAATATACATATCTCGAGAAATTGGTTTTGTCATTGGGTCTGCCACCATATCTTGTGTAGATATATATTTCATGTTCACTTCTTCTCGTGCTACTATATTTTTCACATAATTGTACTTGATATCTATGTGCATTGTTTTACAATGAAATTTGGGGTCTTTTGTATAAGCGATTGCAGCTTGACTATCATAATTGATAATTACTGGCTTAATTTCATTTTCAGTGACTCCCAAATGCACTAAGAATCGGTGAAGCCATACGACCTTTTGTACTACTACTGATAACGTTATAAATTCAGCTTCCATCGTGGACAATGCAACGCAAGATTGTTTCTTACTCTTCCATGATATTACTCCATTATTTAGTAAGAATACATATCCAGAGGTAGATTTTTTTTCATCTAAATATCCTCCCCAGTTTATATCTGTATACCCTTGTATACGTAGATCATTGCCTTGATAATATAATGCATAGTCTGCAATTCCCTTCATATACCTCAAGATTCTCTTTACTGCTTTTCAATATACTTAGCCAGGATTCGATTGATATCTGCTCACCATCCCAATAGCGTAACAAATATCTGGTCTTGTACACATCATTACGTACATAAGACTTTCAACTGCACTAAAATAAGGAACATTCTTCATTTTTTTCCATTCTTATGGCGTTACAGGCAATTTCTCTTATTGAGGCCCTCACTTTTAGCAATAGGATTATCAATTGGTTTAGGATCTTGCATATAGAATCTTTCAAGAATTATTTAAATGTACGTCGCTTGTGAAAGCGATAAAAATCTCTTCGAACGATCTCTTGAATTCTTGACTCCAAGAATGTACGCAACTTCACCCATATCTTTCATTTCAAATTTAGATGATAAACAATCTTTGATTTGTTTAATGAATGCATAACCATTACAAGCAATTAATATATCATCCACGTATAAGGAGAAAATTGCAAATTTATCATTGGATCTCTTTACATATACACAATGGTCCTCATCGATCATTTAAAAATCATACGAAATGATTACGTTATGAAACGAATGTACCATTGTTTTAAAGACTGCTTCAGGCTATAAATCGACTTTAATAAGTGACATACCTTATTTTCTTGGCCTATCTTGATGAAACCCTCAGGTTGTTCCATATAAATTTCTTCCTCTAATTCTCTATTGAGAAAAGTAGTCTTTACATCTATTTGGTGTAATTCAAGATCTATACTAGTTACTATAGTCAGAATAAGACAGATTGAAGCAAACTTCACAACAGGTGAAAAAGTTTCCTCATAATCAATTCCTTCCTGTTATGTATATCCTTTTACAATAAGGCGTGCCTTATATCTTTCGATACTACCATCAACGTTTTGCTTTATTTTGAGAACCCACCTATTCCCAACTGCTTTATGCCCATTAGGAATGTCAACTAAGTCCTATACTTGATTAGAGCTTAAAAAAGTCATTTCTTCTTTCATTGTTTTCATCCATTCTTCTTTAGCAAGGCCATTAAGAGCCCCATTTACATTCCTTGGCTCTTCTTCCTCTTGCGAAACAATCATATTAATTTCCCCTTCAATCTCAAAACAAGGTCGGGGAATTATTCCTCAATTATTTCATCTTAAACGAGGTTCATCAAAAATAGATCCATGATGAATTTGATTGCTTCCACTCAGATCAGTCATCATAGGGAACCTTTCTGTAGAATTGCTCCCACTCAATTGAAGTTCCTCTTCTTGATTCTGCACAACAAGATCATACTGATTTAGTGTTTAATATAATAGGATGTCTTTATCTATTTCCCCCTACTTGGAAAAATCATTCTCTAAGAATGTTGCATCTTGTGATTTAAATTCAGTTACCCTTTCATTTCCTTGTTCACCAATGAACACATATCTTTTAGAGTGCTCTGAGTATCTAACGAAGATACTTTTTCTCCCTCTTGGGCCTAATTTTCAATGCTTGTGAGAAAGATCATGAACATAAGCTGCACACCCCAAAGTTTGAGACTTGACATGTTAGGTCTCCTACTAGTCCACAACTCATATGGTGTGCTAGTAACTGATTTCGTAGGCACACGATTAAGTACATAAGTAGCTGTTAGCAAAGCATCACCCCAAAAGGTGATTGTAAAATTTTCTTGTGCCATCATAGACCTAATCATTTCTAATAGCGTCCTATTTCATCTTTTGAAAACACCATTTTATTGTGGGGTTCTAGGAATTGTTAATTACTTTTCTATTCCTTTGTCATCACATAAAGCTTTGAACTTATCTGATAAGTATTCTTGTCTTCGATCAATTCCTAATGCTTTTATTTTATTATCTAATTGATTCTCAACCAAATTCATATACTTTATGAAACATTCAAATGCTTCTAATTTATGAGAAATCAAGTAAACATAACCATACCGAGTACAGTCATCTATAAAAGTGATATAATATTCTGCCCCACATTTTGCCTTTACATTCATTGGACCATAGGTGTCAGAATGAACTAATTGCAATGGATATAAAGCTCGTGTTCCCTTTACAAATGGTTTTCGTGCCATTTTACCAACTAGACAATGTTCACATGCAGATAAATTTATTTGATTTAGAGTACCTAGAAGCCCTTCTTTGGCTAATCGACTTATTCAATTTTGACCAATATGACATAGTCTAACATGCCACAAAGTAGAATCAATGTT
>JAOXYD010144682.1:0-10647 GCA_028565735.1 Pinacopodium congolense
ATTAAACTAAATTCTAAAATTGTCCTAATAAATAAAACTCTTTGAAAATTATTTTTCAAAATTAGAAAACTAATTTTATAAATTTATTAGGATCCTAAATGAATTTAAACTTAATCTAATTAATAAAAATTAATTTATTTTAATTAAATCAAATTTTAATTAATTAAAAAAATTAAAACAATAGGAGAAGGAAGCTGGCGCGTGCGAACGTGCCAGACCTGCGTAGCGACTTCGCACGCCCCTGATCCTCGAAGACATGCTGGCGCTGCACTAGTCGGGCGCTGTGATCTTCTTCTCTCTTCCGGCAATTTCGCCTTTTTCTGTAGTTTTTACTGGTTTTTTTATTTTTATTATTTTATTAAAACTTAATTTGGGTTTTAAACTTCAAGCTTCACTCCACTAGGTGCGTCTTTCCCCATCTTTGATTTGGTAACATATGAGTTTGGATGACAGATCTGGTCTTTCACCAAATCTGTCATGGCTCTTGCACCGCCTGTCACGTCAGTGACTATCTCTGTCACCGACGTTCCTTGTTTGCTTGAATATAAACATACCAATTCAAAAACACACCCATATTCTTCTGATTCATATACAAGGAGGATCAACAGATTCAAGAACAGATTCAAGAACATTCATGAACACAGATCCAACCAGTTTCAGATTCTGGATTTCCAGATTTAACAAAACAAACACACTCGATCACCAAGTCAGATTCGTGCAGAACCATGTTTCCAGATTCAAATAAAACGCAGCATTCATGAATCAATCGTGTTCAGATTATCACATAACCAAATGGATTTCCTGATTGAAAAATCAAACAAGATTTAAATAGATTAAACCCTTTTAAACTTTATCATTTTTCCAGAAACAGAAAACCAGGCACAGCTTCATAAGCAATACACATCTTATGCATCAGATGATTTTTCAGAAAACAAAGATTGCAACATACCTGGTTGAGCATCTTAGTTTCCAGAAAAATAAAACATATACGTAGGTTACATGTATACGCAGGAAACAAAATTTTCCATAATCTCATAAACGTGAAATACAAACTTAGAAATAATTTTTAGTTTTGCTTTCAACGTGATGCAACTTTTGCAATTTGTTTTCATCAAATTAACAATAATCAAGCAATTTATTCAAATTAAATCGGTTAAAATCCCACTATGATACCACTGTTTAGAAACTTATACCGATCTAATCGATATCGCAGCGGAATAATTAAGATTTTCTACATATGATCAATTTAATAAAATTTAACTTGAACTGAAAAATAATATTACAGACAAACCTGAACAAAAGATTTGCTGTTGCAGCGAATTCTTCTTATATCCTTACTACAGTTGTTTACGTGCCTGACCTCTAACGATATCTACAGGATGAGGGAAGAGAACTCAAAACCCTTTTTAGAGGATGAAAGAGTTATACTAGCAACCATAGGGTTGTCGTCCTTTTACAGTGAAAAACCATATTTTTCTTAATTTTTAAAATTAAAATTAAATACAAATCATAATTAAAATTTAAAGCTAAATATAATTATAATTCAATTTTAACTGAATTAAATATATTATATTTAACCATAAAGTTTCTTAAACTTTACAATTAAGTCCAACTTAATTAATTTTTATTCTCTTCCAATAAACCTATATGTGTGACCCATTAGGTTCCTAATAAATTTGCAATGATCATAAATTATAGTTTTAATTCATAATTAAAATTAGATAAATTAAAACTCCTTTTAATTTATCTTTAATTCTCCAATTAAACTATTTATGATCATAGATCAAGATTGACGTTTAGTAACATATCATGACAACCCAAATATTAGGAATGTCAAAGTGGTTTGACGAACCTGTCTATACATGGTTATATTGTATAATTTGATCCTTCCGTCATACAATGTTCTAATTGGATTTAGAGCACGGAATTAATGTCTACTCTATAAAATCCAATTATGTTCGTTCTTACTAATTAGTAATTGATTTATAATTGATATTTGAAAACTCCATTTCAAATTTCAATTCATTCTGGTAAGAGAATTTCCAAATCATCACTAATCAAGAATAGCATAACATTCTCTCTAATTACTTTATAGTGACGAATCTTGTATTGATTCACACAACTATCTACATATAGTTTATACTACATCCAAGTACTATCGATTGACCTACTTTATAAAGCAGATCATAAATAGCATCAAAACATAGAAATTCCTATATGAGATAACTTTAGTAATCTCAAGTCTAAGGATTAATTATACAACCATCAAAATGAGGAAATCTACAGACACACAAGTAATGTTCCATTTAGGATCCTCAAGATCGGGTCAATTCAGTGAACTTATTTTCTAATAAGCACCTACACATATATTTAAGTGTCTCTACACTTTAATTTATAAGATTGATTACTTTCTTTATAAGAAATAAACATAACGTGCATTAATCTGTGATAGGGTTGAATTATCTTAACTTTTTATATGCATTTCAATATGAAATCATCCATTTTTTGTGTTTAATTGCTCATTTTGTGTTCCTATTGAGTTTACATACATATTTAATGATAGAATACAAATTTACGATGAAAGCATGAAGTTTACAAGGGAATTGGAGCAAAAAGCCGAAGGTTATATCAATATTGCAAAGAAAAAAAGTTTTAAAAAAGCTTGCAAATTCGGTAGTAGCAAAATGTTTTAAGGAGAGGAACAAAATATTTAAAGGAGATGACATGAAGCTTTCTTAGTGGGACCTAAAAGCTTTAAATACCTTTTCAAGTAAAATTAAAATGACATAAGGAGAGCTTTTCTCCTTGGCATAAAACGGCAGCAAAAAGTTTGGAAAAGGAGGGAGTGCAACGTTTTGTACAAAGGACAAAAGCTTAAGATGGCCTTGGAGACACACAGCCCTATGAGACAAAAGAGGAAAAAAATAATCATAGCTTTTCCTATCTTAAAGCTTTGGAGGGGGTAGCCAACAGCACATAAAGAGAAATGCTTGAAGTTTACTTTGGAAGGGAGCTCTCCACTCACAAAGTCGACAACTTATATAAATGGGAGTGGAGCTTGTTTTCAAAGGAACTTTCTTGGGAAGTCGGGAACAACGTCCTTCAGCTTTCCTTGGAATTTTCATTTGGTTTCTTTTTATTATTCACAACAACAGGATTTTTCTTAGACTTCCTTATAAATTTTGTTTTATTTTGCACTTCTTTCTTTGTTTTAGTCGTACCTTTCCTTAGCTTTAGTTGTTGCTTTCATTTTTAAATGTTATGTCCATGTCAGAATGCTTACCTTAAGTTCATTAGTTTAATGCTTTCTTATGTATTAACGTTTGAGTTTTATGTTATCATGTTTATCTTTATCAAGTATTAAGCTTTATTTCATGAGTTTTCATTTATTATTAATGTCTTTGGTTAATTTCTAATTGATAGTTAGGATTTATGCTTGTTCTTATGATTTCAATCATTTAATGTTAATGTTTGTTCAATTTTTAGGTATTGAAATTTTTATTTAAAGTATTAGTTTTAGTTTAGTTGAATTAGGTTTTAGTTAATTAATTAATAGCTTAAGTAATTTGTGTTTGTGTTAAATTGTGTTTTTCCTTTAGTGCTTTAAATTTTCTAGCCTTGGTTTTATTTAATTAAAAAAAGTTTGTGTTTAGGGTTTTGATGGTATTTTTAGGATAAGGGTAATCAATTATGAGAATGGAGTTTTCTTTGAATTGATTTGGTGATTTTAGGATAGGTTAGTTTGGAACCTTGGTTAAATGTCATGAATTAGGTATTATCTTTAGGCATGATTACCCTTTAGATAATTTCCTAATTTAAAAGCTAGGAATGAGCATACGATACATAATTCTCCTTAGCGATTTCCAAAAAGTAGTAATAAGCTAGTTAGATTTGTTAACATACCTAATTAATTAGTCTAGGATCTCATACCTTTAGGTTACACTTTTTTAGTGTGCAAGTTATTGGCCTAAGTTATTCATTCCTTATTACCTAATACGTCTTCACTATTAAATCTAGAGAGCTTATTCTAGGTTATAATGAAAATAAAGGGATTTCTAAGTTCAAACCTATAGTCTATCACCTTAATTAGAGCACCTTTCGTCTAGATTCAAGGATCAATAGTTATACCAAAATCCCAATGATACATTCGACTTATTTCTTTGTTATTATTATTTGTTTATTGTGTTTTACTTTGTGTTTTTCCTTTTTGTTATTTTTATTGCATCTTAGTTATGTTAGTTCTCTTTACGTTTAAGGGTTTTTGTTTTTATTCTTCTTTATAACATTAGAAATAGCAATATCCACTAACTTCTTGTGGATTTGATCTTAGCTCACCTTGCTACATAGTAAGATTTAGTTAAGATTATTATTTGATAGTTAATGACGACTTATTAGTTTAACTGCTTCATCAGTACCTCGTTTTAATGAAAATATGACTAAGAATATTTTAGGAATAATTCAAAATTTAAATTTAAATCTCATAATTATAATCTCGTAATTATTTTCAATTGTATAGTAATTATTCTAGGGATTTTATATTTATAATTAATTATTAAATATAATTGACAAAATTCACAAATATAAAGAATGCCTTTGTATTAAATAGAAAATCACAATGTAATACATGTGATTACAACCAATAGATTGGCTACAAGGGCATATATTTGGTATATACTAGAAATCACACATGAAGGTATAAATCAAGTAAAAGAGAGTGAAATTACCATGCTCACCATCAATATAAACTTTTTCAAATGTTACATATTGAAAATATCTCTACTACATATTCTCGTTTTCTTAATATTATTAAGTTTTAAAGGGTCTAAGTAACACCTATATAAATGCTATGCTTGTTAGGAAGATCCTTTGGTCCTTATCAAAGTTATAGGAAGCTAAGGTGACCGCAATTCAAGAAGAGAATGACCTCAACATTCTTTCCCTCAATGAATGAGAAATGAGGTTAAAGGAGACTCAAGAAAAGGAATTCATCCTAAAAAAAAGAAGAATAAAACATTCAAAACTACAAGAAAAGAGGAAAGAAAAAATGAGAATCTCCATATGGAAGAAAAGTGTAGCACTCCCTTTTATCACAAGAAGTCTAAAGAAATTCATAAGGAGGGAGATATCAATGCGTAGAAGGGAAGGTAAGTCTTTATCTAAAAATAAATTAGCTAATATAACTTGTTTTGGATATGGTGAAAAACATCACTTAAGATCACAATGTCCACACTTTCAAGAAGAAGGAGAAGAAGGAAAAGAAGGAAAAGAGAGAAAAGGCATAATCAAAGAAGAAGAAAGAATTAAAGGCCAGATGGATCAAATTAAGTGATTCCAAAAATGAAGAAGTAGCAAACATGTACTTTATGATACAAGATGAAGTATAATCTTCTCATTCTTATCATATGATAATAAATGTGATGTTAAGTACTCCTATAAGTGTTAGAACATATAGAAGAATTGACTAAGAAGGAGAAATAATTGCATACTATACATAAGAAATCTTTAAAGGCACTAGATGAGTTTAATTAGATAATGAAAGACTTATGCAAGAATTAAAATCAATCAATAACGATAATGATAGTTTGATAAATGAAAAAATAAATATAATGCCTTAAGTTCACTTGCAAAATTCATAAAGAGTAATGAGAAATTGGAAAACATGTTAAGTGCCCAAAATTAACTAATGAAAAACATGATTTATAATATTCTAATGAAAATAGGTTATCATCTAGTAAGATTATTTTTGTTAAAGGAAAGAACTTAGAAGATGAATCCCTACCTAGGCCTTTTGTTTAAAATGCATAATCTAGTAGGCCTCAACCTAGGCAAACACTTTACGCATTTATGTAAAGTCATAAGACTAGGAGATTCACTCATTAAAAGTTTAATGATATACTAGGAAAAATTTTCAACCTTAATCTTACAAGGATTTTAGGCCTAGAAATGATTATAGAAATGCATATGGAACATATACTTCTTTATTTTGTGCTTATTGTAGGTATTATAGACATGTAGCTCATATTTGTTATGATCGGCTTAAGAATGTAAATGTTTCGTTATATGGTTGAGATGGGTATGCTACTAACATTCAATGACTCATAATGATATGGGTGCCAAAGATATATTGATTCTATCTTAGAGGTATTTAACGGTATCTTCAAGAGTGTTGGCCCTATATGGAACCTAAGAGGGGGTGAATTAGATTCTTAAAAATTCTTTTCAATATTATTACAGCTATGTTTTTTTACCAATTTTAATTAAGCGCGAAAGTTAAGAAATAATTTAATTATAAAAATTAAATAAAAATAATAAATTAAACAATTAAATTAAATGACATAAAAATAAAAGAGAAAGGGAAGAAGAGACACAACTAATTTATTCTAGTTCAGAGCAGTCCATTTGCCTTACATCCAGTCTCCAACATCATTGTTCAGATTTTATTCTTATTGCAATCAACAAGAATACACAATACACAATACACTCCATTTTTAAGTCCCTAGGACAATCTTTTACTCTCCCTTTTCCAAAGCTTAAGAATATCCTCATAACACTCCCTTTTCTAAGGCTAAAGGAGAATCTTACAACCTTTTATTTTTCAAAGGTCAAGAATAACCCCTACGATAATTTTCTCTCAAAGTTCCTAACCACATCTTCACAAAAAGTCCATATACATTCAAGAACACTTAACAATAATGTATAAATACTTTCTATACTTCTTGGATACTTCTTAATAAATAATCAACACAAAATACACCTTTTTATTCTCTTCTCAAATCTAATTAGTCATTGCTCCAACGTTATTTTCATTTAATAATATATCTGTTTTAAATATGCTTGTTGCAAAATTACCGTTGCGTATTGTTCATGTTAAGTCAATTGAATGAGGTCATTTGATCGACCTATGGTCTCATTTGATCATCTTATTACTTGACTTGGTTGACCTATACCTCATTCGGTTGACTGATATCTTCATTCGATTAACCAATGTCCTACACAATCTCATTGGGTCAACCGATGCGTGTGTTGACAGCTTGCAGCACTACTTGATGTTTTCATCATATCTTATTCATTCTTTATCCAATTGATGTGAAATTATGGGAGTAACTGCTTGACACATTTTTCTAATAGCCTATAAAATTTCATTTCATTTGGAACTCTAGAAGTATACTTAATTCCTTTCCCTATTCAGCTATACAGATTTTAGAGCTCAACTGAGTTTGTTCAACAATCTAACTTCCAAACTTTATACAAACATTAATCAATCCATGCAAAACCAATTCCATTCAGTTATTAACCCAATTTAACATATTTTAACACAAACAAAACCATACTAATAAAATCTTAACACATTTTACATAATTATAAAAACTTAACACAATCAATTCATCTAGTTTACCAAATTTCCTTAACACAATATTCTAAACAATTTCATTCACTTTATTTACATACTTAATCAATTCATACAATTTCAATTTACATAATCTTTATCTAAAAACATATTCCATGACTTACAAACTTCACTTAATTACTAACTTAATATCTTATTCATCAAATATACTCCAAATACTTTGTCATCATCAAAACAAAGGTGGAATCAACCCTTGGTTTAACAATCTCCCTCTTTTTTATGATGACAAAACCATGTGATATTAAAAGCATGCATCACACAAATCAAACCACTAAAACATGCAAACATCACAAACCTTACGGCTTCTTTCTATTATCAACTTCTTTCTAACATCACTTCTATCATTCTCCCCCTTTTTTATAATCATAAAAAAGTATACAACCAATTACAAAAAGGTGTAGAACTTAAATATGAATATCACATTAGTAATATATATATATATATATATAACATCTACCATTCTTCCCTTTTTATAAAGATTGGATACCAATACTCACATAGCATACAAACATGATACATTAATCATCTTCTAAATATATATTTCAATTCAAAGCTCCCCCTTAAAACATACCAAGATATCCTTCATAAAATAATAGCATATGCATTCAAAAGAGGGACAAAGAAAACTAAATCTCATTTAAAGATTCTACAATCAAATAGTCATTAACATAGATACCAAATGTTGTTGTAAAGGTGATACCAATTATTGTTGAAAAAAATGATTAAACTGAAAAATCACAAATTTGAAACCAAATATACTGAAAAGAAGACTTGTTTATACCAATTATTGAAAAACATGATACAAAATGCTAGAGGACAAAAAAAACTTGATGCCAATTAATGGAACATAAAAACTTGATACCAGTTATTCTTTTCATTTAAAAAACATTTATTAAAGTATGACACAACTTGTTTACAAACATCATAGATTGTAAAAAAAAAAACGACATGTTGATACTAATTTTAATAAAGACAATACATGACAATGAATGATACGATCAATTTCATCAAAACAACCACCATAATACCAATTGTTAATAACATCCAACAAAAAACGCAATGCATCATCAACAAGTACTAAAAATACAACACTTTTCTCTTTTAAAAATAATACTCCCAAGAATCAATAGCAACATCAAAATGCAAACAAGTTCAAGATGCCAATTAAAGTTACTTGATACTTGACACCAATTGTTAGAAAATATCTTAAGAGTCCCAACTAATCATAAGCTCTGTCAGTGACTCCCCCTAAATTCATGTAATAAATTTTCAATGTAACACATAAAATAAATGAGAAGGATCATATCATCATTTAACCACAAATGCATTCTAGCTTGACTTTAAAAAGCTCATGGAAGAAATTATCAAGAATATATTCAATTATTCATGAAGTTCCATGCTCCCCCTCAATATATGAATAATACTTCAAAATATCATAAGGTTTTTCTAAAGATTGAAAGTCATGTCTAAGGGATCTTATTATAAAATGTGTGAAGTCAAAATTTAAAATTTTTATGATACTTGAAACTTTTTCTAAAAATATTTAAACTTTTCAAAAAATTTTGAATAACCTAATGTCCTTTCAAAGATCTTTTCTTAAACTAACGCATGGAGGTAGTTTATTAAAAACTTAAAAAAATTCTAAGCTTTCGCTTAATGAAGACAATTTTTCTTAAAAATAAGTAAGTGCAAAAGTTTAGAATACATAAAAGGATTTAAAAAGACAAAAACTTTGATTATTGAAAATATGCTCAAACCATACTTTTTAATATTCTTATAAATGCAAAAAAAAAAAAACGGTTATATAACTTATAAAGTATCTAAACAGTTAGGAAACACTTAAAGTAATTTCTTAAAGCATTTATCAAGACACATAATAATCCAAAAATTTAAATATATTTAAATTTTGTTTAAAAAGATTTTCAACAAGAGATTTAGAGTTACAATCATCTTTTAAATTCAATTAAGCACAAAAAATAAATGACATTTATCTAAATAAAATGATACACAAATAGCACAGGAGACAGGAGTTAAGATTTTAGAATTTCAATCATTTTGTCGACTGAATCACTGATATCGATCGACTGATCTCTTTACACACAACATTCCGTCGGTCAATCAACTCATATTGGTTGACCGATATACCTGCAAAACACATTCGGTGGGCCAAACTTAACCTATCGATCGACCGATAGTCACGTACGCATCCAAACAATTAAACAAACATATTTTCAAGAATTCCATTACTCTATTTATAATCTAATTAAAAAATATCAAGTAATGCACAAATTTAAGTAGATTCAATTATCTAAAACATCACGTAAAGTTTAATCAACCAAATACATATAGGTTTAAGGTGTACCTCCCTTTTAATAATCTATCACCAACCTCTTGTAGTCTTTACATCCTTAGTTCAATAATGTTGGCGATTTATTTTTCTTTTAGCTCTTGGAGATACCCTTTAATACCTATAAAATAGATTCAATGAACTTTTGGTACCCATATCATTTTGGGTCCTTGATGATTAGTTCTATATCTTTCTTGTCCATTTGACAAAACATTCACATTTAATCAATCATAATAGAATTGTTGAACATGTCCAAAACAACCACAATAATGACAAATTAATGGTGTATATGCATTCCTATGACCATACCTTGGTCTAGATCCATTGTAACTTCTAAATGTATTATGATAATGAGATCTTAAATTGTTCCTATATGTATATCTAGATATAAACATTTTTCTTTGATGAAAACCTTGTTTAGAATATGTATAAGAGACATTTAAAGGCATATGATGAGTATGGTAAACATTTTTAGAAACATTCATATATGCATGAGGTGCATATAAAGTAGGAGACCTATATGCGTTATTTTTATGATGTGCATTAACAAAGAAATTATGTATACTTTTTGGCACATGCACATTCTTTCTATATGTTGGTCTTGATGCATACAAAAATGCATGATGATTCTTTTTATGATTGGAGCTAGATGATGAAAGCCTAAAAACATTTTTAATGGATGCCCTAGGTTCTTCTTCCTCTAAGTTCTTACCTTTAACAAATTTAGTTATACTAGAGGCAGGTTCATTATCACTCACATAGCTTAAACCATGTCTATCATTTACTATTCAACGTGTTTTCTAATTTTTCATTGTCTTTCGTAAATTTAGCAAGTGAATCCTTAAGGGTATTTATCTCTAATATAAGAGATGTATTTTCATTCACCAAACTA
>JAOXYD010144693.1:0-10647 GCA_028565735.1 Pinacopodium congolense
AGGACTTTGGTGGACATTTGCCCATACTTTTGGAGATAGAAGGGGTTTGGATTCACTTTGGAGACTTAAATCATCATGTTAGGAAGTTCCACACCAAATTCCAAGGTTATTTGACAAGCCATGAGGAGTGCACAAAGGAAAGAATAAGAAAAACTCAGTTGAGCATTATATTTTGTATAATAGAATTGGGAGAGGCATTAGGTGCAATTATAAAGCTCTAAATGCTATGAAATTTTACATGGTGGAAGAATAACATGTTAAGAAGATGCATACCACATTTCATGAAAATTCTATTAAGAATGGAGAAGATATTGGGAAAACATTAAGTAATGTAAAAAATTGTTAGGCATCATAGGCATCATCATAGGTAAGATGATGCCCATGATTTTTTTTTCTAGTGAAAATCATGGGCATGATGGTACCTATGATTAGCATGCCATCCATATCTGTTCATGATTATTTTTTAAGTTTTTGGGTGTTTTGGTTACTACAAAATATCTCCATTTAGCTGTTAAGTCATATAACATAATTTAGGCCATTCTTGAAGTTTAAACCAAGATTGAAGGAGAGGAAGCATCTAAAGGCAAGAATTTAATATTGAAAGAATTTTTTCACCATTCAACATTAAGATTTCAGGAATTCAAGAAGTCTTATCATGAGCTTCCTTATTCCTTTTGTCATTATGTTTGTTTGTGTAATTGAAACTATGATTAGGAGCTAAACCCTTAATAAGATTTAGGTTTTTATTAACTCTAGGATGTAGTTCATTTTGTTATTTGCATTTTAAATCTTAAGTTATAAGTTTTATATTAGATTTGTTCATGGATGTTACCTACTTTGGATTTAATTGTTATGCAAATATAAACAATGATTTCAAAGCTTTGATTATGTGTAGGACTAATATTGAAAATTTTTCTTAAATGCATTAGATCATTCTATGAATTAAATATCTTACATGGGGAGCTAGAGATAGTCCTACAAAAGATGGCTAGGTTAGATGTGAGTTTAGCCAAAATAATAGGTTCCATCGAACAAGTTAATGTATTTAATCTGATAGAACCGGATAGAGAGAACTTTTTCCTAGTTTAATTAAATTTGATAGATGTTACATTGCTTGAGAAAGAGTGTAATTTACATTAGGGAATATATAGTCTAAAAAATCTAGAATTTGAGTTAAAGTGAGATAAATGATGAGTACGTACACATCTTAGAAGGATTAATTACCTTAATCTTACCTTCATCATTGATTGTTTCTCCTTATAGGTTTGTCTAATAACTTTACTTTCATTGTTTTGTTACTTTTTATCATTAAATCAATCAATCAACCTTTCCATTTTAAGTAGCAAGCTAGATTTAGATAACAATTCATTAGCAATAGTAATCCTTATGGTTCGACACCTGGACTCATCCAAACTATATTACATCCCATAGGTACACTTCATTTTCGTATGTTGTGATATTGTTTAATGTGTTCTCAATTATATTTCTTTTAAAAATTAGGTATCACATAAACACCATTAATGTACTTGTATAATTTTATAATCCCTGTTGATTTTGTGATCTTAGATGTGGAAGATGAGGATGAAATTCCTCTAATTCTTGGGAGGCATTTCCTCATTAGCTCCAAGGCATTGATCGACATCTTGGAAAGGAGTTGAAATATTATAATTGAGGATGAATTAATCACTTCTTCCAATTTTGAAAATATTATGTCATCCTTGAATGAGCCGTTAAATTCTCAATCTTTTGATAAAGTGCTTGGTGAAACCTTACGTGGTTTTCATGGGAAGGCAATGATTGAATCCTTAGAATTTAATTGTTTAACAAGGTCAAGCTCTAAGTGCCATTGAGATGAAACTAATACAACCCTAAGAAGAAAAAAGAGGGTTTCGAAGAAGAAAACTATAAACACTTGACAAGGAAAAGGGTTGTCGAGCCAATGACTTTAAAAAAAAATTTTATGGGACGCAACCCACTGATTATTTTCTTCATACTGGTTTGCTTTTATTTGACTCTTTTTGATTTATCTACTTATAGTTTTGTTATTGCAAATTCAAAGTGTTTGTTCATGTTCATGTTTTTGTAAGTCTTTAGTGGTGCATTACTTCCATCTTGAATGTATTAGGGTGCTTTAGAACTCTTTTACTTAAAAACAAATCTCATAAACACCATGGCCTTGGCAACACCCCAGTGGCCTAAGCCATGGAGGCTAGCCAGGGGAGCCTATAAGATGAGTTCCTACCCCCTAAGCCTATTAGGTAGCATTAGTTTAAGCATCACCCAACCCATTCCTCTCTTATTCTCTTATTCTTCTCTTCTAACACCCAATTCCTATTTCATCCCACTTCTTAAACATCAAAACAATCCTCCAAGGCCCCCGGCCCTCTTTAGTGCATTAATTCATTGGACTAACATCGTAAATCATAAGTTGTGATCTTCTTTTATCTTTATATACTTGGAACTTTAGGTTTGATTTATAAGTTATAGTTTGTTCTTAGGAAAGCCATCTTTGATCTAATAGATGACTTGATTCACTATTTTTGGTGTTCAATCGTTAAGTTAAGATGTTATACAGCAAGAAAAACACATATTTACACAACATCCATGCCCTATTTTTTTGAATTAAGTGATTTACATATGAGTGGTGAGAATTTCTGAAAATCGTACACTTATTCTAATTAATTTTATTATTTGGCGCTCTTGGTTGATTGGTTGAGATATTTGGGTGATTATTGAAGAGGGCATAATCATTCGTGGATGATTACTAGCTCATATGAATGATGTTGATTAAAATGTGAATAAATACTTTAGTTTTGGATATTTGGAGGTTCGAATGGAATGCATTTACAATTAATTGGGTTAAGAATGATTTGACACTTTTCCAATGGGGTATTAAGATCTTTGTAGGCTAAGAGAAATAATTCATTATGTTGTATTTGGGGATACTCTTTACCCTCCTTATACTTACCTTATAACCTTTCATGTCCTCTTCCTTACTTTTATTAGATGGTTGTATAAGCAAGGGTTAATAAACCAACTGTTTGTTATATGTTGAGGCACATCACATTGTTAAGTGTTGAAATTTTTTTCATCCTTATTTATCATTGTGAAGTGATCTTTTTCTTCATGGTTTATTCTTTATTGAAGCATAACATTGATTTGAATTCTCAGGATTACTTCAACCTTTTGTAGTAATCATGAATAGGTAAAAAGAAAGAGTAAAGAAAGCCCATCATGATAAGGCTTCTTCTTCTAGGATCTTTGTTATTGATTCAACTGCTTTTCAGTTTCAAATTCCCATATTACAGCCAAGTTCAATTGTTCAGCTAAGATGCTATACAACATGAAAAATTCATCGTTACATAACACCGATGTCTTATTTTGTTGACTTTCAGTGCTTTAGACATGATTGTTGAGAATTTATGAAAATTTCACCCTTATTCCACTTAATTTTATTATTTGACCCTCTTGGGTGATTGGCTAAGATATTTGGGTGATTATTGAAGAGGGCATAATCATTCATGGATGACTACTAGCTCATATGAATGATGTTGATTGAAATGTGCATAAATGCCTGAGTTTTAAGTGTTTGGATGTTTTAATGGAATTCATTTACAATTAATTAGGTTAAGAATGATTTGACACTTTTTCAATGGGGTATAGTGATCTTTATAGGCTAAGAGAAATAATGCATTGTGTTGTATTTGTGGATACTCTTTACACTCCTTATGTTTAACTCATAACCTTTCATGTCATCTTCCTTACTTGTGTTAGATGTTTGTATAAGCAAAGTTTAATAAACCAACTATTTTTTATAAACTAAGGCACATCACATTGCTAAGTGTTGTAATTTTGTTCATCCTTCCTTCATCATTATGATGTGACCTTTTTCTTGATGGTTTATGCCTTGTTGAAGCATAACATTGATTTGAATTCTCATGATTACTTTAGCCTTTTGTAGTAATCATGATTAGGAGGAAGGAAAGAGCAAAGAAAGCTAGTCATAATGGGCCTCTTCTTCTATGATTTTTAATATTGAGTCAACCGCCCTCTAGTTTCACATTCTCATATTACATCCAAGTTCATTGTGTTTTTTAAGCGACTGATTGAGCCTACCCAATTTTTGGTCTCCGAATATTTAGAGAAATTGGGTTTCATTGGTGAAGTTTGATGTTACTTATAAAGAGGGGGATGGGGGAATTTTGTAGAGATCAAGGACCTCAGAAAACAGAAGGTCCTATGTGAATTCCTAGCCACTTTTTGAAGTTGACAAGAATTTAATGGACTTGAGTTTGATGATGTGAAAATTTTCCAGTTAGGTAGTAAATATTTTTCCATGTCACGCTGGGAGTTCAGAGGAGCATTGGGAATTCCAACCGTTGCACTTTAGGATGTAAAAGAAACCATGAACTATCAATTATACTTCCTTTCTCCAAGAAGGGTTGATCAATTTTGGAAGGAGATTTGGACTGTACTATTTCAAGCCAATGTGAGCAAGAGCACAAAGATTAAGATCCTAGCATTTAGAGTGATTCACCAATTGATCACATGCACACTGGAGGCCACCATGAAAGCTCGGGGTAGTGACTTTAAATTATTTGATTCTTATGTCATGCATTTCTTATGGACACACTTTCAACATTGTTAGTGCCTTGGCCTTATCCTTTAGTAGCCAAAGTAAGAAACTTAAAGGCTCTATAGGTGGCCCCTCTTATGTCATATGACTTACTATATACTTGGGGCTCAATTTAAGCACTTTAGACTTTGGGAAGACAATTAATATAGGGCCCTTAAACTATTTGAGGTGGGTGCAAATAGGGATAGTAACTATGGCACACGAACACCTGAAACGACCTCGAATTCTAATATAAGAACTTAACACTAGTGAGGAATTGGAATCAAGTGATGAGGAAGAGGAAGCTGAGGATGAAGTTGGACTCTCCACAAGTAATGAACTGTTAATGGCTACATAATTTGATTAACTTCAAACTCAAATGGAGGAATTAACTGTAGAGGTTCAAACATCTATTAATAAATCTAAATGGGACGAATTTCAGTAGCAACAACAAGCTAGATGGGAGGACTACCAGAGGCTTCAACAATAGATATGGGAGCAATAATAGACATGGTGATAGTAGCATATGCAGTTCTATCCTCCACCACTTCCATTGTTAGTTGTGAATTGATGCAAGCCATGGATCCTAGGAGTTATTTTTATTATGATTTTAGTCTCATTTTTATTTTAATTTATAATATTTAGTTAATTTGTAGGTCTTAGTTTCTTTATCATATTATTTTCTCCTATCTTAATCTAATCTTTCATAAAATTTTGTGCTTCAATGTTGTTCTTTAAGTTTGAATCGCAAGCTATTATGCATTGGTTTTAATGTATTTTCATATGAATTTAATCCAATTTAAGGAATATTGCTTCCAATTATTGTTAAGTTGCTTAATTATGTTTATAAATGATGTATAATGCAGATGGAGCCAATTCTCCAAGAAAATACAAGAAAATGTTGCAAAAAGTATGATTTTAGGAGTTAAATTGCACCCTTAACAAACTGCCATTTTGCTTCGTAGCCTGCCATTTTACTCTTGAAGATAGGGACTTAAATGACATCTTCATAGCCCACCATTTTGCTCCAGTTAAGTGCCATTTTAGTAATTGTCATGCGATTTTTAGCTACAACTTGCTCTCCACTTGCTCTAACTTGCCCCTAATTGCAGCCAACATATATAAGAAGCCTTAGAGACCATTTTTGCTGTAGTTAGGTCAGATTTGAAGGGAGAATTCAGATCAAAATCCAATTCTCTTCTTCTTTCCTTAGTTTTTAGGTTTTTCTTTCCTTTTTCTTTTCCAGTCTTTGTATATTGTAATTGAAGGCTATTTTGAGGATTCAAGGGAGTTTATAACATGTTGGGATGCTTTCTATCTAGTTGTGTCATCACTTGATGCTTTATAAACATTAATTCTCTCATTTTGTACTCCTTTGTTCACATATATGGCAAGAAATTGTGTTGTTTTGATTAGATCTAGTTTTTCTTGTTTATTTGTGATGTTTGAAGCTTAATTCTAGCTTAGGACATGTTCTATAATGTCTTAAGTGCATGTTTGACACACAATTGGATGTTAATATTTGTTTATTTGAGATCATAATGCTTATTTTGAGTTGACTTGTTAGAATATGATTTAAGATGGTTAAAGATTCGACAATCTCCATTTTAATCATTGGAAAATTCAGTAAACAACATGGCTTAATCCTTGAATCCAAGAAATCTATCTTGGTTATCATGAGGGCACTAATATTAAATGGAATTTAGGATAAGAACTTTTTTAACTTTAAGTCTAATGCCTATTAATTAATGAAATAACTAAATATCAATATAGGATGGTTAGAGAAAAGACATAGACTTAACCATAACTATGTTTTGAGTTAGTGAAGGCCTTAGATTAGATATTCCAATTCATTTCATAAGTCACTTGAGTCATTTAAGCCTAGTCATTAACCATTTAATCAATTGGTAATCCTTAGACAATTTATAGTTCAATTGTAAAGTTGGAAGTTTTTAGGCTTGTTTTTAGTGTCTTGAGTCAATCTAGCCCTTTAGTTTTAAGCCTTGGTTTCCTTAGATAATTGTAATCCAATTGCCTTAGTAGTCATACAATCAGTTCTCTATGGGTTCGACATTTCGGAGTCTTAAATGTGCTCCGCTTTATTACTTGCGACTGGTACATTGCCATTATATTGATTTGGATTTGAGTTGAAATCACATGTGCATTTATTGATTAATTTGAGGATAATTAGTGATACCAAATCAACTCAGCACAATCTTTGGATCATCACCTTTTACCAAATTGATTCAACTTCAAGTCATCATCATAATGATTCAACATGGACTTCACTTTTTAAAGGAGTGTCATTTTTCTTATCTTCTTTCATTTTCCACGCACTTTACCTATTTTAATCCTCTAAATTAAGGATAATTTGGTTTAATTGTGGGAGGGGGTTGCATACGATATGATCTATCATGTGTTACCTCACTTAATTTGTTAGGAGTCCAATAGTAGTGGCTCGAATATCTCGTTTTAAATGACTAAAATTGAAATTTGATTATTAATTATTACATTTTAATTTCGTCAATGTGTTTTGATAAGGTGAGCATTAAATAGTTCTTAATTATTTGGACCTAAAATTTTTTATTTTCTTCTTTTGTTTTGTATGATTTGCTTATGATTTTAGGTCTTTTTTGTGTTCAATATCAAAATTTGAATGTGGTTGCATATAGACTATTAATTGAATTTTGGAATAGGATAGTGCTTTTCAATGAAAAAAAAAAAGTGTATTTATGTTTAAATAAAGCGAGCAAACACTCACTCTGTTGGCTTCATATTGATAAAAAGGTTGAAGGGTATGAGTGGAGCTAGTTGAGTGACTAGGAGTGTTTAAAAAAAAGTGTTCACCTTCACATCAAAAGGCTAAATTATATTTTAAACAAGCTAAAAAGGGCAACTGAGTTAAGTAACTATAGAACATTCATGATAAAATGTTTTCCCTTACATCAAAAGATGAGGTGAAACCTTAAAAAATGCTCTAAAATTAAAAATTGAGTTATAATTTGCACTAGTCATAATGTCTTTGAATGAGTTTTCATGATGATCTACATAAAACTTCATAGATATTTAATATTATACATTAAAGTTTGTCTAGCTACTAATTGTGTGACTATATGTGTGCTAACAAAATTTTTATCATAAAAAGGGCTATGATTTGTAAACTAAATCAAAAGCATTGATTGATCTTTAGTTTGTGCTCAATCAATTTTTAACTCTTTATTGATGTTGTTTAAGTGAGTGTTAAAGTTGTTATTTTGGGACAAACAATAGTTTAAGTGTGGGGAGATTTGATAGCTTCTCGTACATACATATTTTAGGCATGATTTAAGACTTATTTGATTAAGTTTTGGATGGAAATCCATGTGATTGATATACTTATTAAGTTAAATTCTTTGAATGAGATATTACTCATATGATCTTCATTTTTGTTCATATTTCATAGGACATTCAAAAGAATTTGATGTACTTTGGGGATTGCAAAAGAGGTAGAGTTGTGATGCAAGAACATCAAGTAAGGAACTCCACACCAAATATCATGGTCAAAGGACAAGTGAATAAAACGTTATGGTGAAAAGACTGAAGGAAGGAAAAACCTAGATTTTCCAACTAGAGCCTATGGGGTGAGCCATACCATAACCAGTGGCCCACTCCATGGCCAGTTATGGCCCTTGAGACATTTAACCTAGTTTTGTGATTTTTTAGGCAATTTGCCTTTAAAATTTTCCCAGCAGTCATCAAGCGAGAGGGAATAAGTCCTAAGCCATATTAGCTAGTTTTCGTGCAATTTTGAAGGAGAAAGAAAGATCTAAACACATCAAACCAAAGGTCAAAGATAGGATTTGATACAGCAACTATTAAAGAGTCAAGGATTCAAGACAAACTTATAATGTGCTTTTCTATTTGCTTCTTCTATTTTTTATTTGTGTGATTGATAAGATGTCTAGGAACTATTTTTTTTTTATAGAATTTAAGTTCTTATGAACCGTAGGATGTAGTTTTATTTGTTAATCTTGATTTAACTTTTAATTTTCAGATTTTAATTTACATTAGTTTATGAATGTTAATGTCTTTGGATTTAAATGTTATGTGAATGTAAACTTTGATTACAAAGCTCTGATTTATGTATTATTGGATTGAGAGATAACTGTATACTTTAGATCACTCCATAGATAAAAAATCTTGCATAGGGACGTAAAGATAAGCTTACATAAGATGTCTAGGATAGGTGTGAGTTTAGTCAAAATAATAGGATCCATAGAGCAAATTGTTGCAATCAATCAATAGTTTGGGATAAAGAGGATGTTTTACTTGAATTATTGATTGTAATCTAGGACAATTGCATAACTCTAGGAGAGTGTAATCTATCTTAGGGAATATACGATCTAATTAATCTAGAAAATGAGTTAAACCAAGAGTAATAATGAACATGGACACATCCTAAAGGGATTAATTATCTAAATCATAATTTCATCACTATGTGTTAGCTCTTACAAGTTATCTTAGGCATTTATTTAATTTTTTGGTTTATTTTCATTATTAAACCAATCAATCATCTTTCAACTTGTTAGGTTAGATAATTTAGATAGAAATTCATTAGTAACCCTATGGATTCGACCCTAGACTCACTGTAACTATATTACGATTAGTAAGTACACTTACCTATTTGTGTATTATGGTATTGTTAGAGGTTTCTTGGATAATTGTGATTTAAACTTAGGTTTGTACAAATATATAAGAGAATAACTGCACCATTACTAATCTATTATATTAAATTATTGGAGTAATCAAAAGGCCTATTGCCCATGAGAGAATGTGACTTTAGGATTCCACTTAGAGAAGGCACATATGTAATAAGCATTAGGCCTTACAAGTACTCAAAGGTTTAAAAGTGAGTGATTGAGGAATTCGTGGAAGTGACAGGCATAGTGTGAGCCTATTTTTTGCTCAAGCTATTTTGTTAAAAAAGAAAGATTGTACATAAAGGTTTTATATGGATTATAAGTCATTGAATTGATATACTATCAAAGAAAAATTACCCATCTCATTAGTATAGGAGTTATTTAATGAACTGAATGGATCCAAGTATTTTTCAATACAATCAGGATATCACCAAATTAGAATTCATGAGATAGATACTTAAAAAAGTAACTTTTAGAACTTATTAAGGACATTATGAGTTCTTGGTCATACTTATCAGGATAACCAATGCGTTTACTATTTTATAGAGTTTGATAAACAAAATTTTCAAAAGTTGTTTAAGGAGATTTTTATCTACTTTCTTTGATGACATACTCATATATAGTAGTCATTTAAACAACATGTGGAATATCTAAAGGAGGTGTTAGATATATTGAGGAAGAATTAGCTTTATATAAACCTATTTAAGTGTTCCTCTACTAGTAATTAATTTAAATGTGTAAGACATGTTATCAAGGCTGAAGGAAAAATAATAGATCCTAACAAGATCAAAGCCATTCAAGATTAGCCAGAACCAAAAATAGTGAAATAGTTAAGAGGATTTTTGTGATAGTGTGGATATAATTCTTTAACATAGTTATTTAAGAACATGTATTTTTTTAAAAAGAAATTGTAGAAATAAGTTAGGATTTTTTTTTGAACATGTGAAGTTTGTCAAAGACATGAATATGAAATAACAACTCCACTTAGATTATTGTAGCCATTGCCCTTTTAAAAGCATAAATAGACTAAAGTTAGTATAGGCTTTATTGAGGGGATACCTACATTAAAAGGGCATGATGTTATGTTTATTGTCATAGATTGCAAGAGAAAATGTGCTCATTTGTTCTTTTACACCACCCTATATAACATTTAAAGTTGCAAGAGTGTTTATGGACATAGTCGCTAAAATTTATGGACAAACAATGTCTATCATCAGTGATAGAGGTGTCATTCTCACCAGTATTTTTTAAAAAGAGCTATTTAAAATGTGGGGAGTTCAACTAATTTTTCAATAGTTTGTCATCCCCAAATGGATGGTCAATTAGAGGTTCTTAACTAAATGTTTGAAACCC
>JAOXYD010144704.1:0-10647 GCA_028565735.1 Pinacopodium congolense
CCTGAACCGGCTAGGTCCAACACCTTGACACGGTGGCCGGAGGCCTCCAGCAGCGGTTTCACCTTGTACCAACTCCATGCCCCATGACATGCTCCATGTACTAGAACAAAATGCTTCTTCTGACCCCCAACAAAACCCTCCATTCCTTTTCTGGTTTCCTCTCAGGAAGAAAATGAGGCGATTTCGGTGACCAAAGCGAAAGAAGAGAACCGAAACAGTGAGAAGGGACTTTCGTAGTGAATCAGTTCCTCTCCTCTCTTTATACTGTATGTTGCCGGTACGTGCGTTGGCCACCTTCTGCATTAGGCAACAGTCCTTATCTCTCAAAATTTTGATCAGAAACTACGTGTCCATATTCCTATCCTCTCTTTGTACTGTATGTTGCCGGTACGTGCGTTGACCACCATCGGCGTTAGGCAAAAGTCCTTATCTCTCAAAATTTTGATCAGAAATTAAGGGTTATATTTAGTTAGATTTTTGTTATATTTTTTTTTTTGTTGTGTTTGTTTTATTTTTGTATGAGTTGTTGTGTTTTTTTAATTTTTATATTGTCTAATTTTTTTTAAAATTTTGTGTTTAAAAAATAAAAAATCAAAATTAAGAATTAAGATAATGTTTTGTATACTTTCATTTGAAGTTTTAATTTCTTGCTTTATTAAATAAAAAAAGAAAAAAAGAAAAAAATAACATATTAATTAAGTTTAAAAATTATAATTAATATAAAAATTATAATTAATATATAAAAATTTTAATTAAAAATTTTAAAAAAATAATATTATTAAGGATTCCTAAAGCTCTTACGTCCTCCTCTCTTTATATTGTATGTTGCCGACACGTGCGTTGACCACCTTCTGCATTAGGCAAAAAAAAAAATACATATCGAAGGAAGATTTCGAGCAACAATAACACTTTGATTTTTGTCGTACACGTTAACATTAGTAAGTGATACACGATTCTATTTCATAGTACGTGTATCGGTGTTCTGTTAGGATGTGCCCAAAATTGGAAGAAAGAATAATATTAAATCATTTCTAAATGTGATCGACTTGATGGGAACAGCATTCCAGAAGATAATAATTGCTAAATGTGAGTAGGTTACCTTGATAATTCTAGGTGCTTTTAACTTTAATTACAAAATATAAAATTGTTTAGGAGGATAATAAATTATTCTTGATTTATTAAATTTTAATATATTATTTGAATGCCAATTAATTATAAAGCATAAATTAATCAAATATAAGTAATTTAATCAAAAATTAAAACAACTTGACATAAAAGTTGTTCAATTTTCCACAAAAAGTTAGCTATTGAGTCATAAATGTGGCCTTCGATATGAGTGCCCTTTTACCGATTGAGTCATAAATGTGGCCATCGATATGAGTGCCCTTAATTACATTCGATGTGACGTCCTTATGTGTGCAAGATGATCTTACGTTGGTAAAAATGCCTTGCTTCCACTCCCTTTCTACATCAAGTTGAAATCTCCTTGCAATTGAAGTCTTACATCAAATTGATATCTAATTGAAATGGGATTTGATAAATTTTTTATTGACGATATGATTTCTTATAATATCTTTTACAGCGCTATCAACATTATATTGTTTCTACTTTTGCTAACGAAAAAAATTGTGCATATGTTTTTCATGGCTATTAAGCAATAATTACTACCAACACAATCCAAATTGCACCTTAAAATATTAGAATGATGTTGCTGAATTTGCTGAATAACAAAAGATAATGATTGACCAGACCATATAATTATTAATAACAATGGAAAAAAGAAAATCAATTATTATCAAGAACGGATCAAGTTTATAAAAATTTATGCACGATGTATTAGTTAAGTCAATTACATGATAATTTCCTTTATTAAAATTATAATCCAATCAAAGATAATATATGAGGAGAAAATTTACTATGCCAGTTTAAAACAATAATATTAAATTAATTACATTATATCTTCTTTTGATTGAGATTATTATCGAATTAATTAAGAGAAAAATTACTATACCAATTTAAAAAAATAATATTAAATTAATTACATTATATCTTCCTTTAATTAAGATTATTATCCAATTAATTAAGAGAAAATTTACTATACCAATTTAAAACAATAATATAACAATAGGTTTTGATATAATTACCTATAATATCTCACACCTTAGATATTTTGAGTTAATATTATCCAAATCTCATAGTGACAATGGTGTCAATTCGTCATAGTAAATGGCTAAGGTCAAGATAATTACAATTTATGTGATCAACTTGTTCAAATACATTTCTAATGAAGATTGTTTTTTCAAAATTATTTCCTGGATGGTATATGCTACATTCTCTTTGTAAGTTAGGTATTGTTAAAAAGTTCTATTTGCTAGCATTTCTTATTTTTGCTTTTCTATTTTCATTTTACAAAATAGAAAAATTGGAGAAGAAAATTTGTTTAGTTGTATTATATTTTATTTTTCTGTTCATAAAATCGTAAAGATAAAAACAAAATTAGAAAAATAAGAAAATTCTTTTTTTCGGCATTGTGAAAATAGGTTTTATAAATATATTTTTCTATATTGAATAATTAATATAATATATTGATTAATAATGTATTTTTAAAGGTATATAAGAATGTTTGATCCAAAAATTTCAATTTATTTCATATTTGATTGTCACTACTAAATTAATTTTTTATCAAAAATCTCAACAAAAACATGTTTTCATTTTTTTAATAAGAAAAACATAAACGTAAAAATAAGAAACATAAATAAAAAACAATAAAAAACAAAACTAACATTAAACGACTTCTTAACTTTTATATGTACTATATTAGATTAAGGAGATAATTGTTTTCTATCATAATAATATAATTCTAACTTTTTAAAATATTATTTTAGAAAAAATAAAAGGAAATTTTTATTTAATTAAAAAATCAATTTTTTTAGTAAACATTATATGAAAATAAAATAATACAAATTCCTAAAAATAAGGCCAAAGGTTTAAATCAACCCTTAAAATTTCAACAAATATTGAAGGAATAATTTATAAATAAGTTATCAACTTTTTGAGATTTTTTAAGTTCGGTGATCAATCTTTAAAAATTTTCAATTAAGTGACCAGTTTTTAAAAAGTTAATCAATTTAAGTAAAAACTTAAATATCATTAGTCTCATGTTGACTAAACTAATGGGCTTTATCATCTAAATATCCACGTGTATAATCATAACTTTTAAAAAATTTTCATTTAGTGAGTAACTTTTTAAGATTTTTCAATTCAGTTTTCAACCTTAAAAGTTTTTTAATTTAATAACTAACCTTTTAAAATTCTTTCAAATATGGTCAAAATTATTTTTTCCTTATAAAAATAATAAATAATTAATACACCAATATTTTTTTAGAAAGTATTGTATAACAACTTCTAAATTTAGTTAATAAATATTTAATTATATATTATACTGCTTTTCAAAGGATATCCAAGTTTTAAACTTAATAATTCTTTGACTTAAAAGAAGCAATTAGTGAAAAAATATTTATAGTATCCATAAAATATCTTTTATAAGTAAATTTAAAATCAAATATATATCATTGATTTATAGCAAAGATAGATATAAATATAAAAAAGAATTTATTCATTCAAAAGATTAAAAACTATTTTATTAAAATAGAATAATTTTAAATTATAATTTCCATCCCTTTTTATAAAATCATATTTTCTTTCAATTATATATATAATTAAAACTATAATTGTAAAATTATTCTATTTCAATAAAATAGTTTTCAATCTTTTGAAAAAAAAAACAAGTTCTTTATATATATATATATATTCTCTGTTATAAATCAATAATATATATTTAAATTTAATTTTTTTAATAAAAGATATTTTGTAACTACTATATATTTAACTTAGAAGATTTATTCATGATCTATTTTCTTTATATTAAAGACATATCAAGTCTAAAACTTGGATATCATTTAAAAGAGAGTATAATATATAATTAAATATTTGTTAAATAAACTTTAAAGTCATTATACAATATTTCCTTATAAAATATTAGTATATTAATTATTTATTTTTTATAAGAAAAAATTAATTTGATCTAATTTGAATAAATTTTAGAAGGTTAGTCACTAATAGAAAAAAAATTTTAAGATTGGACATTGAATTGAAAATTTCTAAAAAGTTACTCATTGAATTGAAAATTTTTTAAAAGTTAAGGTTGTACACTTGGACATCTACGGTAACTTAGTCAGTATAAAACTAATGGCATTTAAATATTTACCTAAATTTATTGATTTTTTAAAAGTTAATCACTTAATTAAAAATTTTAAAATTTAATCACTAAATTGAAAAAATCCCAAAAAATTATCACTTATTTACTTATTATTCCAATATTCAAATAAGACTATAATATGTTACTACATTCAAATAAAATATTAATATTAGCCATGACATTATAAAAAATCCTTAAATTTTCAAAACATTAAAAAAGATCCCCTCACTAACTTCTTCATTAATCCTTGGTTAAGCGTGCTGACATTACATTTTTAATATAATTTTGCCACTTCAAGACGCGGATGTGGACCTCATCATATTATAAGACAAAATGACAACATTTTGTTAAAGATTCTCCTCTTTCCAAAAACACAGTCGTTTTCTTCTCTTATAACATTGATGAAATGAAAGTAATGCCCCGATAACATATAAAAGCTCATATTAAGACAATTGCTAATATGGGCGAATTGGACTCCTAAGCCACCGCCTATTGCCATGCCTAAGAGGGGAACATGACCTACTCAACCATGATACTTAACCTTGCCTCAATCTTGCCCATTCCTTGATCTTCAATCAACTTATCCCAATTATTTCAGCCATTCTTCTCTCTTGATCTTTCATAATTCCTACTGCATTCTCGATACTCAACCATGGTCTCGCTTTTTCTCTTTATCATGACGGCCACATCGATCCTTATCACTTGAACTACTCCTCTTTTTTCCTACTCTAAGATTCCTTCTCCCTTTGCTTTCTTCGTTCTTTTGCTTCCTTCTCTCGTACTAAGATTTCCTTTCCTTTTCCTTCTCCTTTGCTATCAAAAATTGAAGATCAAGAGTTTGTGTTGACTAAAAAAGCAAAAAACCAAATCCCATTTACTTTAAGAAGTGAAGTATGCAACTCACTTTATGTTCAGTAAGGAAATCCTGTACCATGACATAATACATGTGCTGCTTGCCTATAAAATGAGATTGGGTACTCTCTATAACATCTTTGACTACTAAAAATAATAATAAATCTCACACAGGGCCATCTTTTTCTCCTGTGCAACCATCAATACTTTATCATTTTGAGATTGAATCAAGGATTTCTTAGAATTAAGTTAATCCACGTGGAAGACTATCAAAAATTAAGAAACAAGTAAAACAAGGATCACAGACCAACACAATCACTTGTATGGAAAAGTCACTTTTTGAGAAGATCATCAAAACGACAATGCTTTGAGAGAAGGAGAATCTTTGATAAAACATTAGCTTTTTGTCTTGTGATAAAAAAAAAACTACATTAAAAACTTCAGAAGGTTAATAGAAAAGTTAGACTTTTGGTTCTTTTTTTAATATTTTAAGATTTTTAGTAGAAAAATAGCCCATGCCGAAGAATTTAAACAAGATCTAAGACCCGATCCAGCCCATAACTCAAAACGTTTTTTTTAAATATAAGGTTTTTATTTGTGTTTTTTTTTCTCTCTTTTCTCCCTCCCCTCTTCTTCCATGGCAGACAGTTACCATCCAACCTTCACCTGCTTGATTTTCTTCTCTATTGGGAACCATAGCTTTTTTCCACTTTTGTGAGATTTCCTTCTTCTAGCATCAAAAGTTGCCCTCCAGGGGAATTGCATCTTTGATTATTGTGGATGGAAGACGATTTTGGGATTTTAGTAAAACCTGGACAGCCTCAAGAAGGGAGAAAGAAAGGGGTGGCCATGGAAGAGAGAGGGACGTGAGGTGAGAGCTTAGTGAGAGAAAGGAGAAGGAGCTAGCAGAGGGAAGGAGATTAAAAGAAGAAGAAGAAGAAGAAGAAATTATGGTGGTAAATCTGTTATTTTAGAGAAATTTGGGGTGAGTTTGTAAAGTTTATACTGTTTAGGAATTAGTTAATAATTTTAGGAATTTTGAAGGGTTAAATAGAAAAAATGTTTATTTTTTGATATTTTGAGAATTTTAAAAAAGTTAAGGGTGGTTTAATGAATTAGAAAATTTTAAAGTTTATTTTTATTTTATTTAGTTTAATTATTTTATTATTATTTAAGTATTGAATATAAATCAGAAGGAGTATAAGATTCATTAAGAATTTGGAATTTAGCAAATTTCAAATAAGGGATTAATGAGAATTGTACATTGTATTATGTTTTATGTTGAAATATGATGTTATGATTTTTTTAATGAATTTTAAAAGATTAAAATATTTTATTATTTGAGCTTTGCATAAATAATGAATAAGGTAAATTTACATGAAAGATGAGATTTAAATATATTCTATTATGTAAAGATTTTGCATAAAAATGAACAATGTGATTTGTGTGAATTTATGATGATGGAATGTCTTTTTACACATATCTTGTGAAAATTTTAAGTAATATAATTTTGTGTGACTTATATAACTTGAAAGGATTGGGTTATGTGAATTTTTGTGTGATTTGTAAACAATTGAGGTTTTGTGAGTTATGGATCAAAATATGAATTTTATGTAAAATTTTGGTTATACAAAATCTAGGTACATGATTGCGTGATGAATTTTGTGATGATTTACATAATGGTAGAAACATTAATAATTTATTAAATTTGTTGAAATTTTCTTTATGATTATGATTTTACATTGATATGAATTATTGGTTAAATCATAATAATATGATGAAAGAAAATGATAGACATGATGATATTGGAGTTATGAAATATTATGAGAAAAATAATGAGATTTTAGTTAGTGGTTTGCTTAGGTAAATTTATATTTAATGGCCTTAATAGATATGCGATGAGATTGAGATTGATTATTAGACACGTGTAAGGATATCTCAAGAGTAGGGATATCTTTAGTAATTTATTTTGATATTCCAAGAGTGGGAATACTTAAGATGCTTCCAAGAGTGGGAAGTGTCATGTATGATTTATTTGATGGGACTCGGTATTTTAGTAGTGGAAATGCCCAAAATATTTCTAAGAGTAGGAAGTGTTCTGTATGGTTTATGTGCTTGTAGACCATTGGATATAAGTCTATTAGGTTAAGTAGAGCCCTAAAAAATTAAGAAAAATATTTATTAAAAATTTTATAAATGAAAGAATAGATTGAGAATAATAAATAAATATGAATGAATGTAAATTATAATATGAATATGCGATGCGATGCGATGTTTACATGTACATATATAAATATATATATTCTTTCATATATGTATATATTAGATATTACATTACGGGTATATTCTAGTTATCTCTTATTAAGTTGGCAGCTTACTCTATGCCTGTAGGCATTTTTCAAGAGGTGGACATAAAGTTTGATTATCATTTGTTATATTAGAGTTGCATAGCAAAATAGTAGGTGGATCAATCAAGTCACAGTGATAATATTGATTTTTTAAAATTATTTTAAAATAAGGATTTTATTGTAATTTATTGTTATTTAGGGTTCCTATGATTTGGAAAATTTTTACAATTGAAATCGTTATTTAAGTATCAGAGTATGTGAAATTCTTGTGAGATGAAATTTTAGGGTATCACATTAAGTGGTATCAAAGCAAGTTTACGTTTCTAAAGGTTCATTAGGTAGGTTTATTTACCAATGTGACTACTAGCTTAGAAGTGAATAGGGAAGAGTTAGGTAATATTATTCATGTTTCAAACATAGTTTATCGAAGTAGTGCAGGTCATAGCTAAATGGCTTCGCAAGTATTCGTGTGTACATGTTAAGAAAAAGAAATGAAGAGGATGGTAGATTTATAGGTTATCATTAACCTTATTCTTTTGATAAGATTTATTAAGTTGTGTCAGTAGTATTTATCATAAATTTGGAGACTTGATTTCATATGGTGTATAGATTATAGTACTCGTAACACTGAGGAAACTTCACCCATGTATTTTGAAATTCTGACATAGGAATATATTAGGCTACATGTAAGTGTGTAACAATTGAGTCATTAACTTTAGAGTAATTTCAAACTTGTATGGCATCTTTCATATGTATGCAATACGAGGGTATTAGTCTAATATGAGTCATGTCATACCTTCATTCAAGATTAAGATAAGTATAATTTTGACATATAGAGAGGAGTTAGTGAAGATTTAAAACAGTCAAATTAGATAGATGAGAAAATGAGAGATATTTATTATATGAGTCCTATGAAGTTATCATTGTTATTTGATAGAAATTATTTAAGAGTTAAATGATGATGTGTGACAATAGCATTTTTTCCACATGTTTGAAATTCCAGTACATAGTTAATTTTTTTTTCTTAAAAATAGTGATCAAAATTACTATAAATTCATTTATAATTACTTTTAACTAGGTTTGATTTCATCTAAAATTATAGACTTTTAGTATGATATAAGTTTTAAGTTGGAGTTTGGTCTTGTTACTTTTATGGACAAATGGCTGGTATGAAATCGAAATTCAAAACTTAAGCATCTTAGAAGCAAGAGCTGGCCTGAGATGTAATAATTGTCTTTTTAGTTGTTCTCTTTCACCTTCCTTTAGTTCCATGTTTTTGTTAATTTGTGGTTCATGACCGAATAGTGGATATAAGGATGAAGGAAAATGAGTATGTGTTACAGCATAGCTTCTGTAGTTCATCTCGTCTTCAATCATGTTGGTAATATTTCACTTGTCTCCCAATAGTCTTAATAAAAAATTGAATTTGTATTTGCGATGTTGAGATGTTAATTTTTAGAATAATAATATTATTAATGATGAGAATCCTAATAGTATGGCAAGTGTATGGTTAACCTTGAATTGTGGCTACTCATCTTCATTAAGAGTTGTAACTTACGATAATTTGCAACGACTGTATGTTTTTACGATAATATACATATCGAGTTTATTAAGAAAGAAAATATGCAGTTCATTCTTGGGTTTTCATTCTGATGTACATTTAGATGTAAAATGATTTTCTAGAATATAAAAATTTTTATTTGGTGCTAGCACAGTTATTACAATTTTATACTTTAAAAAATGGTTAAAATACTTGATTAGAACCTAATGTATATTGCCTGAACATCTTTATGGCTTAATGTGTATAATTTATCATATTTTTTTCAATAAGTTGATCAGTTTAGTTCAATACAAATAAATTCATCTATGCTTAATGAGTTTAGAACATAGTTTGTTAGTGTTCAGGGCTATGTTTGAAGTCCATTCTTAAAGGTATCTTCGAGTTAAGTTATGTTACTAAGGGACATAGATTCCGAATTTAGATTATTGTTTAGGTTCTTGCAAAGGTTTTGACATTGGGAAGGTGTTGTTATTAGTTTATTATGGTTCATCACTATTTTACGAATAAGGCCACTTGGGAGGTGGAGGTGGAGGTGGAGGTGGTGGAGGAGGATGATGTATGATATCGGTACCCTCACCCATATGTGATTATGAGAAATAATCAATTTTGAGAACGCAATTTTTTTTAGGGTAAAAGAACTGTCAAGCCCAATAGAAAATTAATCCAACCTAAGAATTTAGATTAAATTCTAAAACCTGACCCTGCCCATAACTCAAAAGCTTTTTAAAAAATATAGGGTTTTTATTTGTACTTTTTTTTTTCACTCTTCTCCCTCCCCGCTTCTTCCATAACCAATAGCTACAAACCAACATTCACCTTCTTGATTTTCTTCTATGCTAAAAACCATAGTTTTTTTTTTCCAGTTTTTATGAGATTTCCTTCTTTTAGAATCACAAGTTGTCCTCTAAGTGATTTACATGTTTGATTATTGTGGATGGAAGATGATTTTGGGATTTTATTAAAACCTAGTCAGCCTTAAGAAGAGAGGAAGATGACGAAAAGTGAGCAGGAAGGAAAAAAGAGGACAAAGAAAAGAGAAAGAAAGGGGTGGCCATGAAAGAAAGAAGCAAAAAAAAAAAAAAAGAAAGGAGGAAAAGAGAGAGAGACGTGAGGTGAGAGCTTAGAAAGATAAAGGAGAAGGAGGGAGGAGATGGTAGGAGATCAAAAGAAGAAGAAGAAGAAGAAGAAGAAGACAATAAATAATTATGGTGGAAAATCTATTATTTTAGAGAAATTTGGGGTGAGTTTGTAAAGTTTAGAAAGTTTAGGGATTAGGTAGCAATTTTAGGAATTTTGAAGGGTTAAATAGGAAGAAATATTTATTTTAAGATATTTTGAGAATTTTAGAAAAGATAAAGGTGGTTTAATAAATTAGAAAATTTTAGAGTTTATTTTTATTTCATTTAGTTTAATTATTTTATTATTATTTTGGTGTTGGAGATATATCAGAGGGAGCACAAGATTGATTAGGAATTCGAAATTTAGAAAATTTCAAGTACGAGATTAATTAGAATTGTACCCTATATTATTTTTATATGGAAATATGATTTTATGATTTTTTTAATGAATTTTAATATGATTTTGTGTTACTTATGTGATTTGAAAGGATTGGGTTATGAGAAATTTTG
>JAOXYD010144715.1:0-10647 GCA_028565735.1 Pinacopodium congolense
GCATCTTACACCAATCGCAAGTTATATATTTCGAGGATCAATTATAAGTCTATAATTCCTGATATATCTTCCACCCAGCTTTCTTATTTCTTATTTGTTTCTTCTTTATTCGTCTTTGTTTCGTCAATTGTCTTTATTATTTAGTTTTGATGTCTTTGCCTCCAAGGGTTTTATTTTTTTTTTAGTAACATTAGAGATAGCAATTCACTCTAGCTCTCTGTGGGATCGACCCTAACTTACCCTAGCTACTTAGTTAGGTAGGTTAGGTAATTTTATTATTTGGTAGCTTACAACGAGCTCACCAGTGATGGAGGGATGTATCCATTAGCATGGGCAGTTGTAGAGGTAGAAAATATTGATTCGTGGAGATGGTTTGTAAACTTGTTGGCGTCAGACTTAGAATTGGATGATGGAAAGGTGTAACAGTAATTTCGGACATGCAAAAGGTAAGGTAAATCTTATTATGAAATTTTTGCAATTAATCACTAATAAAAACTATTTTCATATGAACTTATTGTAGAGATTGATAAGAGTTGTGGAAGAGATGCTCCCCAATTGTACACATCGAATATGTGTAAGACACATTTATCACAACTAGCATGGGAATTGGAGCGGGAAGGACATGCGAAGACAATTTTGGAGTTATGCGTGGTCGACATTTGTAGAAGATTTTAATGAACTGTTGAAAAAACTTGACAAAATCAAACCTAGGTGTTTGACCTCTTTGCTTGAATATCCTAAGGAGAGATGGGCCAGATGTTACCAATCATTTAAGTCAAAGTGTCCCGTGGTTAATAACAACATGTGTGAAACTTTCAATGGTTGGATATTGCCAATTAGAGACAGGTCAATTGTTAGTATGCTTGAGACAATAAGAGTAATGACCATGCGAAGACACGCTGATAGGAAACAATTCGTACAAAGTTGGAAAACGGAAATTGTACCATCAATTGTGAAAAAATTAGAGAAGAACAAAAAAAAAGCAATGGAGTGGAGAACAGTACGGAATGGAGATGGGGCCTACGAAGTTTCTAAGGGTAATGGAAAACATGCAATTAGGATTAGTACAGATCATACCTGTAGTTATAGGGCATGGGACCTTTATGGATATCCATGTAAACATGCTATAAGTGCAATTAATCACTCTCAACAAAGGGTAGACAACTTTGTAGATGATTGCTATAGGAAGCATCGTTTTGAGAGTTTATATCAGCATGAGTTACAGCCAGTGAGGGGAGTTATATTTTGGCCTGTGTTTGACGTTGAACAGATACACCCTCCTGCAAAAAGGGTAATGCCAGGAAGACCTAAAAAGAGAAGAAGGAAAACTAAGGATGAGCCAAATAAAGTGAGAAACCCTAGCAAGTTGTCTCATAGGGGTTAAGTACAAAGATGCAGAAAATGTGGCAATGTTGGTCATAATTCAAGAAAGTGCAGTAAAGATGGCACAACAGTAAAATCTTCACAAGTATGTAATACTGTAAGTTTCTTAACTATGAAATACATACTTGTGAAATTATTTTGTTATGGTAAGTAGTACAAGATTGCGATTTTCTGGTTACTGTGTACAAGTTAATCGATGTAACATTGTTGAAGATAACATCATTCATAGCCAACAAAGTAACAATGTAAGTTTCTTAACTATGTAATGCATAAAAATTAAATTACTTTGTTAATGTTATGCTCAATATTGCAAATTTCTAGTTGTTGTGTACACTTTAATCGATGTAACATTATTGAACATAACATCATTCATAGCCAACAAAGTAACAGTGTAATTTTTTTTAACTATACAATGCATATAAATTAAATTACTTTGTTAATGTTATGTTAAGATTGCAATTTTTTTATGATTGTGTATAGGTTAATCGATGTAACATTATTGAAGATAACGTCATTCGTAGCCAACAAAGTAACAATGTAATTTACTTAATTATGTAATGCATACAAATTAAATTACTTTGTTAATGTTATGTTCAAGATTGCAATTTTCTGGTTATTATGTGCAGGTTAATCGATGTAACATTGTTGAAAATAACATCATTCTTAGTCAACAAAGTAATACAGTAATTTTATTAACATTATAATGCATACTTGCTTATTAAAGGTAACCAATGTTCTAGTTCATTGCATACTTGTTTATTGGCTGGTTTGGTTGGGTTAGTAATCCAACAATGTCACCAAGTCAAATTATTTTCTATTGTATTCAGGTTGGTAGCTTAGCCCATGCAAACAAACGAAAGTATGGAGATGTTGATCCTCATACATTCAAATTGGCATTTGAACCAAAAGGCCTCAAGTTTAAGGGACATCCAAGCATCACTTCTCAACAGTTACAAGCCCAAGTGAGGAAAAAGAGATCTTTATTGGTAGAGAGGCGTCAAACATCTCAACATCAAGTGAATACTTTTGGTACGTATTCAAGTTTTTTATTAATGTAGTTTTTTAGGTAATTCGTGGATGATTAGGTAGTACAGATATGGTAGCTATTTTTGTTTCTGTTGTTCAATTGTAAGCATTTTCGATCCTTTCAAATTAGGGTTATAATGTTGTTTATGTCTGATTCATTGCATGAATTTGGTTCTACAGGGTGAGCTACGTAATTGCCAACTTTTGGTTCTGTAGGGTGAGCTATGTAATTGGCAACTTCAGGTTAAGCATGATTGTATTGGCTTTGTCCTATCTTGGTTTGACGTGGTCAAGTGGTGGACAACTTTTGGTTTAGCAAAGTGGTAGTACAAAACTTTTGGTTTTGATGTGTGGATCACTTGTGACAAAAATTTTGCATGTAAAGTAATTGTCTTTTGCATGTAGGCCATGAATGCCTCTTAGAAAGTAGAAGCAAAGCATGTGACAATTTCCAAGTGGACCATTTTATTGTCTTTTCCATGTGACGGTTTCCAAGTGCAAGTTAATGTATATTAATGTTTAATATAATTGTGGTTGTTTAATGCTTAATATGTGTGGCATGTGACGATTTCCACTTGCCTTTGCTTGATAGGTGATTTGGTGGTAATTAAAATGCTATGAGGTGGTCCACATGTTGATTACCCATAACCTTTTTTAGAGAAGTGTTACACGTGTTGATTACATATAAGAGCCATCAGTTACTGACCATCTTTTCCCATACCAAAAAACCACATGTTGACCATCTATACATGTTTATGGTGTCCCACTTGAAGTCCATTTAGTATACGTATACATATGGTACTATGATATGATAGTGAATATGTTATGATCCATAAGTATCTTCCAATTGAAGTAGAAGTCTTTAAAATTCCAAAAAACAGAAGCATGATTGTACCATTCTTATTCTTTCAACTTTTTTTTTTCTAATTTCAATCAACTTTCCACTTTTAACACTGTTACATGCTCAGCGTTCTTGAGCATGAGATTTCAAACTATGACCCTATCTATCAATACTTGCATTAGTCTGTAGATGATTTGGGAGATTAAGGCCACAAAAGAGGTTGTAGTGTGCAGCCATCAAAATGATGGTCCAAACAATGGAGCTTATGAATGCATTTTGTACGTTTCGGACACTTCAATGGCTGGTCCAATATTCTAATTACTGAAATTTTATTCTTATCTGTGATGTAGTGCAATTACAGTGGTATCTTAGTACTCAAATTTCTTGAATTGGTCCAAATTCATACCACCATATATGTACAGGCACCGCATATCACAGTCACAACCGGGCATTGTACGACTAGTAGCATAATATTTCAGATTTTCAGGCATCTCCGTCTACAAAACGTCAGTTTCTGTCAGCTAGAGGAGAGAGCGAAAATACTTAAAAACCTAAAGTCCAAATTGTTGAACTTGTGATTTCGAGAGTGAACCTTTTACTCTCCCCAGCTAACACAGTATAGCTAGCAAGTACTTAAAGAACATGAAGCCTGTGCATTATACAGAGACAGTTTATCAATTTACAGGGCCTAAAGAGCAAAAGGGTATGTTAGGATTTGAAATTTGAATGGTGACAATTTAAGAGGATAAGAGTACAACTGTGCAAAGAAGCAGAGTATCAGTAAAACACGGGGCACTGCAGAAGCAGACAACTAGAGAAAGAGGGAAGGAAGAGAGGTGTTGGCTTTTCAGCAACTCTCTCAGCCTCTCATTCTCATTACTGTAGACCGTACTGTCCACTGGTCCATCAGTGTCATCAGCTACATTGCACACAGAATGTCAAAATTATAATTATTCGAGCATCATTACACTATCATTCATCCTCGGTTCACGATCTTTACACGTGTCCTTATCTGATTTTATCGATTTGGGATACAATACTGGCGCTGCTAGCCGTCAGATGTTCCCTCCCAGAGAAAGAAAGTGACATGTAAGAGTAGAGAAATTAAAATTCAGCTGGTTGAGTAGCTCGAGAAACTTTTTGCATGATGGATGGACCGATGGACCTCTTTTTTAGTCATAAATGCTACAGAAGGATGGATGCCTGGTATTTTCATGCAAATTATTCATTTCTTTCTCTCTGCTTGTGCAGTTCACAGGACCTGTTCTCTTACTATTCCCTATTTTTCGCAACCTTCAAGTTGCAGTTTTTCAAAAGTTCATTTACTGTATCGTTTACTTACCATTAATTTACTGCATCATTTACTTACCACACACTCTTTCTTACCCCAATTCTTTTTTCCATTTCTTGTTTTCCTTTGTATGAAAATTATTCTTCTTAAGATTTTGTGCACATTTGTTATTATTATTCTATAAACATCCTGAAAAACGTGAGGTGAAAATGGAAACTTTGATATGATTGAAGCATAATTAACGATTTCAGGGAAAGTGATCATAGAAGTGTTATAGTTCACTTTATGTTTTGACTGTCCACCAAATGGACCGTTTTGCATATGTAATGTCACAGGACCTTTGTAAATACAGTGTGACAATTGGTAGATATAATAGTGACGCGCTGAGTGCTCATATCTTGTCTCATTTTCTACTCCAGTAGAAATCAACAATAGTCATGCGTTGCCCTTCTCTCTCTCTCTCTCTCTCTTTTTCTTTTTCCTTTTGGCATTTTCAATATGGCATATGGGAAGGCCATAGCCAAAAAGCAATTTTGTTTTTGTTATGCATAAGTCGACAGTGCAGCACCCTTGTGAATTTTGACATTTTTAACTTCATTCTGGGGCACCTTTCACGGACATCGCAATCTTGTGCCTTTGTTAATACTGTATATACGCAAACAATACATCATTTGCACCCATCGTCTTTCTTTCCTCTGGCCCATCAAATTTACGGATAAAAGGTATCATCAAGCGGACAAGTCATGAGAAAGACCAAATAATGGCTGGTTTCTATACTCATGAAATTGAATTGAACATTTGAAGTCTAGCGATTTCCCGTATAAATGTGATATAGCACCTCTATGAATATATTCTGCTTCCACACGTGCCCTCCAAGTTATCTTCCTAATGACCTTTTAAAGGGTATTGTTATTTTTGGTATACATCAATAAATTCACATAAAAAAATTTGTTCCATAGACGTAAAGACCACTGGTCATCTGAGTCAAGTTTGTAAGACAAATATTAGTGATATAGATGAGATGTGCTCGGTTTGAGAAAGGAAAGACCATTAACCAGAACAGCAGGACAAAGGTGCATGATGGGAATTGGGATCTTTGCTTATGTTTCTGAAAGAAGTTCACATGTTTATTTTGAGGAGCTAGAAGGTTTCATAGAATAGTAGAGACCTTTCTTTATCGTTAGATATATGTACTAGACGAGCATTCATTTGATTTTATTATACATGTTCCCACCGAATTACCCGGTTATGTGGTGACGAGAGAAACTATGCAGTGGCTGCTAGGACTTTCCATTTTCAGTGTAAATTTTCAACAACAGGAAAAAAAAAAATTGTAAACACATGATAACAATGATATAATTCCTGGTTTTCAAAAAAATTATATGATTCCTAAATATGTTTAGACTATAAAGATATTTTAAGTCATTATTTTCAGTTGAAACACTATTAGGTGTCGTTTGATAAAGTTTTTTGTTGTGATTTTTGGTTGTGGATGTTATATTTTTATATTAAATTTTGTCTATTTTTATAGATTTTTGTGTTGTCTGTCTTGATTTATGTGCTGTATTATAGTATTTTTTTCGATTTCTGTGATGTTCTTTATTGATTTTTGTGTTTAGAAAATCCGAAAACAAAATTCGAAAACCGAAGCTGAACCAAACGGGCCTAAGCTTTAACAAAAAATAGCTTTAGGTAATAAATATATAAATGGAACTTGAACATGCCCTAAATTACCTTTTTTTTAAGGTTTGTTTGATTTATTTTTTTGTTTTTTTGTTTTTTTTTTAATTTCTATGCTGATACTAATTTTTAAAAATTTCTGGTAATGCTCTTTGTTTAAATTATTGATAACGCAATATCATCTTTGAGCTAAACATCGAAATATAGTTTTCAAGCTCTTAACTCCTTTTTTTATTTTTCCATAGTAGTATATAAAGTCCTAGAAATCTAACGATTACTTAAATAAGATATACTCAATTCTTAATTAGCAGAAGACTAGTCCATTCACGAAAACAACGAATAAGCTGAAATTTCAAATGAGAAGAAAAAAAAGGGTTGGAAAGTAGCTAACTGCAAACTTTCCCAGTTCCAATGTGAGCAGAAAAACAAGAAATTTGGATTGGAAGCTACAAAAGGTGAGGGCAACGATTTGAATATATATATATATATATATATAGATCTAAGGAAGATAGAAGCGCAAGGTAGGGCGAGATTCTCGCGGGATCCGGATGACAATAATTCTTTTTCTTCAAATTGGGTAGTAAAAATAGGAATTGCAGAAACTTGAAAGAAAGCAAAAAGGAAAATAACTTTTACAATTCACAACAACACACAAAAGGAACTACTGTCCAAAACAACAGACAGCATTATGATCATTTCATGATTCTCATAGAAATATAGAAAATGGAGTTGTTTTACTGGAACCAAAGCTTAAATGCTAAATAAGGTGGGTTAGGGTTAGGGTCAAAGACCACGTCACAAGAGTGCTAAATCATTATGCAATCCATTACTTTATGATTGAACACCTCGCTGACAGAACTGTCAGCGTAGCAGTGATGCAGCTTTGTTCTTTCACATCCCTTCTTTTAAATTTTTTTTTTTTTTGCCCGTATCGTGTGATTGATAGGGACCATACCTTCAGTCCTGCCCTCATTTAGGGCAGTCCTGTCTTTGTCTGCTCCGCATTCAAGGCGGGGGAGCAATTTCACTCATCATCTTTCAATACCATAGATTCTTCCTGTTTGCTTTCTTTTTTTCTTTTTAATAATCAACTTCCATTAAACATCACTGTCCTTTTAATGTGTGTACGATGGCTATTGTCTATCGATTCTTTCTATAACAATCATAGCTTGGAGTTACTCAAAGAAAATGATTGTTGATTCATTTTTAAGTAAACAGGGAGATAAAGTTAATACGTCCACGCTCCAAAATCATTATCATTTCCTTTTCTCTTTTCAAGTCAGTGTTGAAAGAAGAAGAGGTACATATCATTTGAATTAAGGGCCGTTAGTACCTCCATGTCTAACTAAAGGGTAAGCTACATAAATAATATGTTGATTTTTTTCTCAAGCAATCGACTGCCTAAGTTTGTGCTTCATGTTCATTGAGGGTAGGGATTATAATAATTCAGATTAATATGCTCATAAATATTATTTATTTTTCAGTTATCAATCCGTTATATACTGTTTTATTTTTAGGATCTCTCATAAAACATATTTATAAGGGAGAGGCGTCCATATTTTTATAAAGTGTATTTCGTTCCTTTCTCTAACCAATGTGGGATTCAGTTTTCACAATCCACTCCCTTAGGACCCCAGTGTCCTTGTTGGTACATGATTCAAGTGTTGGCTTTGATACCAATTGTAATAGTTCAGATCAATCCACTCATAGTTATTGTCTGCTTTTAGCCTCTATGAGGGAGAGATGCTCATACTCTTATAAGATATACTTCATTCCTCTCTCCAACCAATGGAAAATGATATGAAGAGGAAGTAATATGATACTAGAGGTGAGTCTAATCAACCTACTAAAAACACATCGAGGCATGCAAGGTCGGCCAGGGGAAATAATTATCAGAGCGGGTTTACGTTCCTAAGGTAAGAAGACGTACTAATTATAAGATCATTTATTTTATAGGATGTCATTCAATAATGTGACTGCTGGCCACTAAGAGGATAAGGAAGAGTTATTTAACTTTTGTGCATATCCTGAATGCACCAAAACAAGTAGGAGTTGGGGCAAATCAAGCTAAAGTGGAAGCAAATCAGAGTCCTACTGGAATGGAGGTAGAACCAACAGTGCCAACTGGTAGAACTCTTATAGTTGAGATACTGCCTTATTAAATGCAAATTATTCAGGTGGTATTGCAGGCTCAGGCTCAAGCACAAGTTCAGGTCCAGGCCCAGTTCTAAGTCCAAGTGCAGATGCAGGTTGTTACATAGACTCAAGAACCCCCATCACCACTAACTCCAGTAGTGCCTGAGATTAACCGTAACTTTGAATGCTTCAGGAAATTAGAGGCTAAGAAGTTCATAGGTATTATTGACTTAGAAGAGGTTGAAATTTAATGGAATCAGATATAAGTGGTTCTAAACAGGTTGGATTGTACTTATGAGAAGTATCTTCAGTATCTTATATCACTACTTTAAGGTGAAGTACTAATCTGGTGGAAATTGGTTTAGAGAATTTATATACCACAAGTATTATCATGAGAGGAATTCTAGAAGGAATTTAATGATATGTAAAGGCCACGGATTTATAGAAACAGGAAGAAAAGAGAGTTCATGGATTTGGTATAAACTAAGGAGATGTCAGTGGCAGCCTATGAAAGGTGTTTTGCTGCATTGTCAAAGTATGCTCCTAAAGCTATGACAGATTGAGGGATCGATGTTACCATTTTGAGCGGGGACTTCGAATCAATATTAAAAAGGGACTTGGTGAAGTAATTACCGATTTTAAAAGAATCCTGAGTGCTGCACTTATAATGGAGGAGATACTAGTCTAAAAAAGATGGTAACATCAGATTATGTATTGAATATTGGCAGTTAAACCATGTGACAGTGAAGAATAAATATCCTTTACCTCAAATTGATGATTTGTTAAATCAGTTGAGATGATCTACAGTCTTTTCAAAAATTGACTTGAGGTCTGGATATTGGCATTTGTGAATAAAAGCAATTGTACTTCATTGATGATATCGTGGTGTATTCCAAGAGTAAGGAAAAGCATGAAAATTATTTAAGAACAGTGTTGCAAGTTCTGAAGGAGAAGCAATTGTATGTCAAGTTAAGTAAGTATGAATTTTGTACTAAGCAGGTAGTGTTCTTGGGGCATGTTATGTCCAAAGAGGGTGTAACGCTAGATCTTGCAAAGGTGAAGGTAATCATAGAGTGAGAGCCACCGAAAAGTGTGATGGAGATAAGAATTTTCTTGGAACTGGCTGGATATTACAGAAGATTTGTATTTAATTTTTTAATAATAGTTAGTACATTAACAAAGTTTCTAAAGAAGGGAGTTCTTTATCAGTGGATTAATCAGTGTCAGGAGAGCTTTGAGGATTTGAGACAAAGATTAACATCTAGTCCTATCTTAGTGTTACCGACAAGTAGTAGAGGTTTTAAGATATATACAGATACCTCTAAATTGGGATTAGGATGCGTATTGATGCAAAGTAGGAAGGTATTAACTTATGCTTCCTGTCAGTTAAGAACTCATAAGGTGAATTATCTCACATACAATTTGGAGTTAGCAGCTATAGTACATATGTTGAAGATATAGAGAAATTAATTATATGGAGAGACTTTTGGGTTCTCACAGATTATAAGAGCTTAAAATGTATCGTAATTAAGAAGGAATTGAATTTGAGGCAAAGGAGATGGATAAAGTTATTAAAAGATTATGATTGCACTATCGATTATCATCCAAAAAAAGGTGAATGCAATGGCAAATGCCTTAAACAGAAAGAATTCAGGGGTGTTGGCCAATTTAAATGGAAGATGTGTGACACCGTTAATAGAGATGAGAGCCTTGGATGCTAAGTTAGAAGTTGATGATGTGACAGGATTAATGGCTACTTTATGGATTTGAACTTATTTGAGTAACTGGATTGGTGAGGCACAGATTCAAGAACTGTATTTACAAAGAATGAGGAAGAAAATACAACAAGGAAAAAAACTTAATTTTTCAGTGAGGCTAGATGAATTGATGATAATGAGAGCTCAGATGTGTGTGCCAAATGTTGATGGATTGTGAGAAGAAATTCTAAAAGAAGCTCATTGTACACCTTATGCGAGACATCTTCGTATAACCAAGATATATCGGAATTTGAAACCTTATTATTGGTGACCAACCATGAAAAAAGATATGGCATATTTTATAGCTAAGTGACTGAATTATCAACAAGTTAAGGCTAAGCATCAGGCTCTAGTGAACAAATTTAGATCTTTGTTGATACCATCATGGAAACAGGAGAAAATTACTATGGATTTTGTGGTAGGTTTACATAGAATATGACATAGGCATGATACTATTTGAGTTATTGTAGATAGACTGATCAAGTCTGCCCACTTCTTACTAATTCGGCAGACAGAATTTTTAGATAAGTTAG
>JAOXYD010144736.1:0-24362 GCA_028565735.1 Pinacopodium congolense
GTTTTTACTAATGTTTTTGTGGAAGTTGGTTGTGTTTGTTAAGATAGGTTTGACGAAAACAAGAGTTTGGTGAAGACATGGAATGTATGAATGAGAAGCCCTTACTAAGAGTTTACCCCTGATAGGCCACAGATGGCCCTCCTTCTCCTACCTTTAAGCTTATTAAGTCTTAGGCTTTGAGATCCTATCTTTCTACTTTAGCCAAGCAAGAATCCTCCTATAAACAAAATCTAGAATCAGCTAGTTGAAAGAACACAAAAATACCAAACTATTTCATAATTCTCTCCTTCTAAGACAAAACTAAAGCACCTATCATCCTTAATTACCATAGGGATAGATAGAGCTTACCCTCTTAGTGTTAACTTCTTAAATAGGTTTATAAAATGCAAACTACCTTAACAAGTAGCAGAAACCTTCACTCCCCCCTCTCAGCCTTTAAAACTTCTAGTCCTTATGAGTTTAATAGAAACTTCTTCAAACATACCTGGGATATTCTAAGGGAGGACCTAGTGAAGGATTTCTATGATTTCTTTTTAAGTATTGGAAACTGCCGAAGGAGCTCAATGCTACCTTTATTACCCGAGTCCTTAAGTCTCTTAACCTTTTCTTTACCTTTGATTTCATTCTATCTCATGTTGCAACATGATTTATAAAGTCATAAAAAAGCTATTAGCAAATAGGTTCAGGATGGTATTACCATCCATCATTAGTCATAATCAGTCAGCCTTCATATAAGGGAGAAGAATAGGTGACAATATCCTCTTGGCGTAAGAAATTCTGTAGAACTCTCACTTAGACAATGGCCATCGTAGATGTACAATTAAATTAGACTTGAAAAAAGTGTATGACTCAATTTAATGGAACTATGTAGGCAGGTCCCTCTAAGTAATGTCTTTCCCCGATCCTTTCATTAAGTGGATACTATAGTGTATTTCTACTCCCTCAGTAGCTATCTTTGTAAATGTTTCCACTCCTTTCTTTAAAACTAAATGTGGCCTCAAACGAGGAGATTTTTTATCTCCTTATCTATTCATCATTTTTTATGGAATTCCTAACCCAATTAATCCACTATCACATATCCATGAACTTTAATTTCTCTTACCTAACATTAGGATCTTAAGCTTAGTCATGCTTGTTTTTTTTTTTTGTTGATCTACTCTTGTTTTGTAAGGTTGACTTCTCCTCTATACATACCTTTTTCCAAGTTGTAACCATATTTTGCACCTTGTCTAGGCTAACCCTTAACATCCACAAAAGTCAAGCTTTTGTAGCTCCCTCTTCTCCCAATCTCACTACTCTAGTTTCCAAACTTTTTTGTTGCTCTATAAGCTTCCTTCCTACCAAATACCTAGGTCTCCCCCTTATATCTTCTGAGCTGACCAAAGCAGATTGAGAATATAATCTCTTTTTGGATAACCAAAAACCCTTTCTTTTGCAAGCAGGTTACAACTTGTCAAATTTAAATCCTTCCATGTGTATTGATGTTCATTATTCCTTCCCACTAGTGTCATAAAGGAGGTTGAAAGGAAAATAAGAAACTTCTTTTGGATTAGGTCCTCTAGTTAATGTCATCACTCTAAAGTAAAGTGGGAGGACATATGTAGGGGATGTTGTTGAGCATTAAACTTTTAAACCTATAATAAGGTCTTTATGGCTAAGAGAATTTGGATTCTCTTCATTAATGAAGAAGCTCAAAAAGCTTCTAGTCCTATAAGCTATCTATATTGATTCTTGGAGCTGGAAAAAAATTTTAAAAACCACAGACACTTTCACTTAGAAATTCAAATTTAAAATTAGGAAATCTTAGAGCTACCACAGGGACAGTGTCATCTATAGACATCTTCAATAAAGCCTTCTCCCATAAGATAATCTATGATTTTGGCCTTAGTGATCATTGCAAAGTTGCCAGTATCATTCAAAATAATAACATGAGCTTGCCCCTTAAAAGCTCTCCTAAACTTATAGAGCTTAAGCAAATGATCTTTTTCATATCTTCCTCAAATTTTGGGAGCTGATAGCCTTGAGTAGGAGGGTCAAATTAAACCTTCTTTAATAAAAGAAGCTTAAAATTTTCTATTCCCTCCTATTAAAACTCCTAAGTGGACCAAGTTGGTGTGGTCTTTTGCCAACCTACCTCATCATAGTTTTGTACTTTGGCTGGTTTTTAAAGGGAAACTAGAAACTAAAGATAGGCTAAGATGCGAGCGCTGCCCAAATTTTTGCTCTCTTTGTATGCCATATAGGGAAAGCCATAACCATATTTTCTTCATCTATGAGTACTCCCGTCAATTGTGGATCAACATTATGCACCTCCGCCATCTAACCTGGTCCCATTCTGCCCTTATCCTAGCCACTGGTTACTCCATCAGTCTAGGAGCAAGACAGTTGAAGCCACCCTATTAAATATCTCTATCTCTATGTCAACCTGTATGATGTGGAAGGAGAGGAATGACAAAATAATTAGGAATAAGCAAACAAGTGTCCAGAATCTAATTTAATTAGTGTGGGAGATTTTTACCTCCCAAATCCCTAAACCCACTAACTTTCATAATCCCATCAGCAGATACAACTTTCATAATCCTTTAAGTTTTAGTGGGTACCAACTTTAATATGCTATCTTTCTTATATTTTGTAAATTTTACTTGTAATCCTGGTGCCACTGCAAATTTGCTATCCCCACCAAAAACTCCCAAGGAACCTCTTTTGATGACCAGGAGAGAAGCCTTGCTATAAAGAATTTATTCTAGGAGAAAAGCAACAAAGAGACCGCTCTAGCCCACCAAAGGTGAACCTATTTAAATTCTCGACTTGGGGGAATTATAACATCAAGTTAATCAATAAATAGATAACTCTTCATCTAAAATTTCAGATGTTCAACATTAGTGTTGCCATTTTACTAATATACATGGCCAAATAACTCCAAAGAAGAATGATAATTAGTAGCTCCCTAATCTTGAGGAAGAAGTAGGTTGCTTGTCCCTAAATCTCCATTAGCCCTTAAAAACTTGACCTTAGTCTAGATCTGGTGTGAAAAGAAAGAAATGAGAGATGGTAGCCACTAAAACTCAAAGGAAACATCAGAATCTAACTATCTACAAAACCCAAAGAGAAAGAGCTACTAAAAAGAGTAAGCGTTGTCAGTTGCAGCCGGAAGGAGAGAGCAGACTATAAATTTTTAGCCCCTTATAGCCTTTGATAGATTATAAAATCCCACTAAGATGTCGAAAAAGCCTTCAGTTTCAAAGAGGCTATAATATAGGCTTAGCCTTTAGCACCTTTACTTATTTGTTTTTATGTTGTGTAGCTTATGGTGAGGTGCTCCCCTGTAGATACTTCGCCATCCTTTTAGGCTTTTTTAGTTTTCTATTCTCTTTATTAGGGTTGGCCATTAATCTGGGGTCTTCCCAATTTCTTGTATTTAGTTTTTTACTTTATTAATATAAATTTTCTTTTCTATTAAGAAAAGAGTGTGAGAAGTGTAGGCAAGCTAAATCTAGAGTTCAACACCATGGATTATATAAACCATTACCTATACCTAGTAAACCATGGGTAGATATTTCCATTTACTTTGTTTTAGGTTTACCTATGTCTATTAAAGGTCATGATTCAATTTTTTTAGTTTTTTATAGGTTCTTTAAATTGGCACATTTCATTGCAAGTTATAGAACTAATGATGCATCATACATTACTGAATTATTCTCTTGTGAAAATGTTATAGGACTTAAATAAGTGGATTCTAGCCTTTAATAAGCCTATTTATGTGTTAGTTTTGTTTTGGCTCTAATCAGCTAGTTTTACATTTATATGTTAGGAAGTTGTTCTTTTAGACTAGGACAGGCCAAAACCCAATTCCTACAATTAGGGAATTCAACTAGGTTATTAGGGTTAGTATAAAAACACCTTATTTTGTGTTATGTAGACAGGTCTCATTGATTTTCATATTCAACAAACAAATAGAGAGTTCTTTTGGCATTACTTTAGAGGAAATCCTTCTGTGGTGTTCTTTAAAGACTAGGTTTTCATTCAAGCATGTGCTTGTGAAGATCAAACTCATTCCTTATCACCATCAATCCTTCCTTAAATTCTATGGGTGTGACGGAAATATCTTCTAAGTTAATGATTCTTGCAAAATATTAAACGATCCTTGGATCCAAGTTTAGGATTTGTGCTTCATCCAATCTGAGGTGAAGAGCTTATCAGTTTTTGGTATTAGAGCCATCTTCTACTGCCAGGGTTTGAATTAACTCATGTCCTTTTATTTATGTTTAATTTCATTTTTCTTTAAACTTTTTAACTTTTCTTGATTCTTTTTTGGAATCTTGAATTCGTTTTCTTGAATTTTTAAGTTTTCCTTCTTGTTTTTAATTATTGGATCTCTTTTGTTTTCTATTCATTGCTTTTAGTTCTTGTGTTCCCCAATCTTGATCTTGGTTGATTCTTGTGTGTATTTAAAGAATTAAATCTAGCATGATCTTTCAAATTCTTCTTAAATTTTTTAAATCATGTAACTCTGACTTTGAATTTCATTTCTTAATTCTTGTTTTTTTTTCTTATTGGTCAAAAATTAAAAAAAAGAGTAAAAAATCCAAAAAAAAGAAAACAAAATAGAAAATAAAATAAAAGAGATAAAAAAGAAATAGATTTGATTATAGTTCTTTATAGTTACCTATCAAAGAACTTCTAAACTTGTTCAAACTCATTCAAATTTGTGTTATTCTTTCTTGCACATGTCAATTACATCCTTTTTCATTATAAACATATTTTTTTTGCATCTTTTTATGATCTAAACATGGCAAATATATTCTTTTCCATTCTAAACAAGTTTGTTGCATCATTTTATGATCTAAAAACATCAATCACACCCTTTTCCAATCTAAACAAGTTTATTTCATCCTTTTATGATCTAAACTCGTCAATTACATTCCTTTTCTTTATTAACATGTCAATTGCATTCTTTTTGTTGATAGAACACGTAAATTACTTTTTTTTTATATAACATGTCAATTACATCCTTCCTTTGATAGAACACATCAATTACAATTTGTTTGTTATGGTTAAAGTTGTAGGGGTTCCTATAGTCTAAAAAAAATCTAATTTTCTTACCTTATTTTCTTTGACTTCTTTATTGCATTTCCTTACTTTTACTTACATTAATTTTCTTCTTGGGTGTGAATTGAAAGCATATAGATTGAAAGTTATTCTTCTTGAAATAAAAGTTTAGTTTATGAAGAACTCCTAAAGTAAGAATATTAGGAGGTGAGTTGTGAGTGATTTAGAGAGCAAACACATGAGCTATAGACTATTTTTTCTACTAATCGTGTAAGTAAATCATGTCCAACACTAGAAACTCATCATCTTCTAGTAAGGATAAAAAAGTGTTTGAAGGTGGAGAGTGGGGCATTAACTTAATGGTAGTAAAGTCACAACAAAAACATTTAAGAGGATGTTTAAGGAGATGGAGGACAATAGGGAGAACTTAGCAAAAATGTCTTTAGTTTAACTCTTTGGCCCAAGGGAGAGGACACCTGAACCTATAAACAACCATTATGATTTTGAGGATGATGATAACTAGCTTAACACCTTTGAAGAAGTTGGGAATTATATAGAGAATAGAGGTGGTAAAGGTAGAGGAAAAATGGGTAGACGCATTAGAGGTAGGGTTGGGTATTTAAATGAGAGGGGAGTAGAGGCTAGAGTGGACAGCTATTAGGGGGCAAATTCATAGTGTTTTTGGATGGTATTTAATGTCAATTTACCCAATTTCAGTGCTTAAATGTTTAATTTATGTTTGGAAATGGTTAATTTGTAGGTTGATGTAAAGAATTGAAGATTATATGGAAATGATGCAATACGAACACATTTCCATACTATCAACGGCACCCTGTGCAGCCCACCGTTGAAAGACTGTAGACCACCATTGAAGAAATCAGATTTTGTAGGCTAACAGCGAGCTGTTCATCCTATAACGGCACCGTTGTAAATCAGTAGAGATCGCCATTGTAAGGTGTAGACATTTTTTTTAGCCAGATGTTTTCACAATTGCAGCCTATTTTCTTCCTCTACTTGCAGTTTCTCCAACCCTATAAATAGATGTCCTCTCCAGACATTCTAAGCATCAGATTTAGGAGTTAAACACTTTATTTTTCGTTAGTTTTCATATTCAAGTATTTTTTAGGTTGTTTTTAGTTTCAATCTCTTGTAATTAAGTTTTCAGGTTGTTTTTGTGTGTCTAGAAGCTGTAATCACATCGATTAGAGTTAGTTAATCATCTCAGATCTATCTTTGGTGATTTCTAAACTTTGATCTTCTGTATTATGGTCTTATTTTAATTAATCAAAGTTTATATTGTTTAAATTATTTATCTTGTTAGGTTTGGTTAATTATTGTGCTTAATGTTTAATTTCAGTCAAGTTATCACGCTAAATGTGTTTATAGATGATTAATTGTGTTAATTTATGATTATTGCATGATTAGTGAATTAATCTTTTTTTATTGAATGCTTAATTCTTATCTTGAATTGATCACTTAGGATATTACCATAAGATAATCTAGGATCTGACAGTCTCTACCTAGGTTATTAGAAAAGTCAATAAACAATGTGGTTTAAATCAATGAACTAACCAAAAGATTGATTAATTATGAGGGTACTAGTCTTAGATTAGGATAATTTAGGACTAGAATTCCTATGCTTTAAGCTTATTACATAAGTATAAGGTATAACCAAACCCCAAGATAGGACTACTACAGATAAGTTAGTGTCTTAATCATAGTGTTACCTTGATTTAGAGAAGAGCCTAGATTAAGCATCACTGATCCATCAATTAAATCATCACCTACCAAAGCTTAACTGGATAATTTAGGAAAAGAAACTTGTGACTCTTTTACAATTGATTGGAATTTTTCTAGGAGTTTTAGATTAGATTTTAGTTGTTTGCTTCTTAAATCATAAAGTAGAGTGTTTTCTAGATAATTGTAATCCAATTGACCTAGTACTTACATCTGATAAACTTCCTCATGAGATTGATACTTAGAGTCTTAAAAGTACTCCACTTTATTACTTGATTCGACCAGTATGCTGTCGAATATTAGTTTCAAATTAAAAATATTAAATTTTGCATGGAAAGATAGATTAATTTGAGCTAATTTTGTATCTAGCCAACCGCAATCAATAGTAAAAAATAGTGTTAAAATGAAAATACATGCCTTTATTGGGAAGATGGATTTATATTTGCATCTAGAGTGGGAATGAAAGGATGAGTTAGGGTTTGAGTGCAATAATTTTCTGATAAAAAGAAATTAAAATTGGTAGCCTCTAAGTTTAGTGGTTACACGGTTACTTGGTGAGATTAACAAATTGTGTCCCAAAAGAGAAACCTAGAACCACCAATTCGGACTTCGGAGGAGATGAAAACTGTAAACCATAGGAGGTTTATACCTATCTCATATTATAGAGAGCTTTACGAAAGATTACCTAATCTAACCCAGGGAACTAAAACCATGAAAGAATACTACAAGGTGTTGGAAGTGGCAATGGCACAGGCAAACATAAAATAAGACTAAGAAGCTATAATGGATAATGGCTCGGTTTATGTGTGGTATCAAAACTAAAATTGATAATTACACCACGATGTCCAAACAAGTAGGTAATGAAAATTTGGAATAGGGAGTATGCATCTTAACGTGAAGAGGAGGAAGATCTGTAAGGAGAGAGAGTTCGTGATGTTCCTAATACTAGAAGGTAGTAGAGGCATGATGACAATAGAGGCGATGATGCTGATTTTGATAAAGGTGACTCATTGGACATATTTAACAATAATAAAGGTGAAGAAGGTTTGATGGAAGACATTATGCATATGACTATGACTTGGGAAGCATCAAGATGAACATTCCACCCATTCAAGGGAAGAATGATCTTAAAGCCTAATTACAGTGGGAAAAGAAAGTGGAGTTGATCTTTGATTATCATAACTACTTTAAAGAGAAGAAAGTCAACCTTGCAACCATTTAGTTCACCAACTATGCAATTATTTAGTGGGATTAGATTGTTGGAATTGATTAATATTAACAACATTAACGCTTCTTTGCCAAGTGTTGTTGTTTCTCTTTTGCAGGATTTTTTAGATGTGTTCCTTGGGGAAGGTCCAAGTGATTTGCCACCAATTAGAGGAATATAACACCAATTTGATTTTATCCCCAGTGGGTCAATTCCAAACTGACCAGCTTATATAAGTAATTCGAAGGAAATAAAAGAACTTTAAAGACAAGTGGAGGAACTCGTGGCTAAGGGATATGTGAGAGAAACCATGAGTCCATGTATTGTTGCGGTGATACTTGTGCCTAAAAAAGATGTGAGATGCAGCATGTGTATTGATTACTGAGCCATCAATAAAAATCACTGTAAAGTATAGAAATCCCATTCCTAAATTAGAATGCGTAAGATAGATGAGTGGAAAATAGCCATGAAAACAAAAAATGGTTTATATGATTGGTTCGTTATGCCATTTGGATTGACTAATGCACCTATCAGATTGTGTTTCGTAGTTATGTTGTTTGTGCTAAGGGAATTTCAATTGATGAGGAAAAGGTTAGAGCTATTCGTGATGGACCTACACCTAGGATAATTACTAATGTGTGTAAGTCTTATAGTTTGGCTAATTTTTATAAGAGGTTTTTTTAGGATTTCAGTACTATAGCCACACCTTTTAATGAGATTGTTAAAAAGATTATTGGTTTTAAGTGAGGTGGTGAGCAAAAAAATGCATTCAATTTAATTAAGGATAGGTTGAGTTATGCACCATTGCTTGCTTTAACTAACTTCGCTAAAACTTTGGAGATTGAGTATGATGCTTTAACCATTGGCATTGGAGTTCTTTTGATGTAGGAGCAACATCCAATTATATTCTTTATTGAGAAGTTGACTGGAGCAATTCTTAACTACCTAACTTATGATAAGGAGATGTAAGCATTCGTTTGTCCTTTGCAAACATGGCAATCTTACCTATGACCCAAAGAATTTGTAATACATACTGATCACGAATCCTTGAAGCATTTGGAAGGATAAGAAAAGTTACATAAGAGGCATGCTAGGTGGATGGAATTTGTTGAGGAGACCTTCCCCTATGTGATCAAGTATAATCAAGGTAAATAGAATGTGGTTGCTGATGCATTATCTTGAAGGTATTCTCTTATCTATACTTTAATTGCAAAATTATTAGGATTTGAGTGTATCAAAGACTTATATTCTAATGGTCTTAATTTTTCTAATGTTTATAGGGCTTATGAGAAAATTTCATTTCGAAAATTGTATAGGCATAATGGATATTTATTTGAAGATAACATATTTTGTGTGACTATATGTTCTTTAAGGTAATTGGTTGTGAGGGAAGCTAATAGTAGTGGTTTGATGGGTCATTTTGGTCTGAGGAAAACTCTAGATGTTTTACATGAGCGTTTCTATTGGCCATAAATGAAGAGTGATGTTGAGTGAATTTGTAAGACTTGCATCAATTGTAGACAAGCCAACTCTAAGGTCTTAGCTCATGGTGTATATACCCCTTTATCCATACAAACTGATGATGCCAATAATGTTGCTAATTTGTTCTTTTAAGGAAGTAATTTGTTTGCATGGTATACTGAGAAGCGTGGTTTCTAGTTATGATGCAAAGTTCTTGAGCTATTTTTGGAAGATGTTGTGGGGTAATTTAGGAACCAGACTTCTCTTTTTACATACCATCAACAAAATGATGGGAAAATCGAGGTAATAATTTGAACTTTGTCTACTTCCCCATCTACAAACTTTGTGTTCTATTAGTCAAAAGAATTTGAAGAATCAGAAATAGTGTTTGACACATTTTGACTTTGCTTATAATTAAACTGTTTATGTTGCTACTAATCTTTTGCCTTTTGATGTTGTGTATGGCTTTAATCCATTAACTCCTTTGTATTTGTCACCTTTGCCAATTGATTAGAGAGCTAGCTTTGATGGCAAAAAGAAAGCTAAAATGATGTAAAACAAATTCACCAAAAGGAAAGGTGGCAAATTGAGAAGCAAATTAAACAATATGTTACACACGTAAACAAGGGGCACAAGAAAGTTATGTTTCATTCAGGAGATTAGTCTTGGGTATATTTGCACAAGGACATGTTTCCAGCTTAGAGACGTTCTAAGTCACATCTTCAAGGCCATGGTCCATTCCAAGTTGTTGCGAGAGTTAATGATAATGCCTATAAATTGGATCTCTTAGGTGACTTCAATGATGTGCTACATTTAATGTTTTTTTACCTTTCTCCTTTTGACATGGGTAGATTTGAGGACAAATCCTTTTGAGGAAAGGGGGAAACAAGGAGCCACTATACAGATAACTATAAAAAATCCCTTGAACATTTTAGATGGTCCAATTACAAGGTTAAGGGCTAAGAAGATGAGAGAAGCATTTAATAGGTTGATTCAAGATATTTACTCTAAACAATTCATTTTTTAGCCAAAAGAGAAAGCCTTGAAGATGGAACATGCAGCCCAAGAATTATTAATGTGGTCCAAGTGCTTAGTAGGCATGTGTAAGAGTTAGATAGGTCATAAATGGGTTGATTAGACCATTAAGGCTGGTTTGTATGAATTTTGGCCATGCCAATAGACTTATTTTCACTTCTTTTGTTAGGTTTATACCTAAGCATTTATATATGCATATGATGTATTCAAAAACAACTTCTGACATCTTTTTATGAAAATTTAGCGAAAGCTTCTCTTGGGTTCTTCATTAAAGATCGACTTGTCACTCCCTTTTCTCATCTATTCTGGAATGTGATGTCCTATCCTTCCTTATTCCTTTATTTGTGTTTGTTGTGACTTGATTTGGCTTTCTTAGTGTAAAATCTGTCTTGCTTGTTGTGTCCAAATTTAGTCCTTTAAGGTTCACATCATCTCATCCTATAATCCTTGACCTCCTACATAGTCTTATCAAATGAAAATGTCCTCCTCATTTGTTTGGTTAGTTGTCCTCGCCCTTTTTAGATTAGGATGTAAAGAATTTTTTTTTTTTGCAGATTCAACCCTTGAAAACTCTTGATCAAGATGGGTTTAAAGCAAATTCCTATAGGAAATCTTGAGTAGATGTGACTGAAGTAGATCCTAATTTTTTCAGAAGTGCGAAACTCCTAAAGGAGACCAATGTAAATTTTATTACCCTTGTCCTTAAGACTAATAATCCCTCATTTATCATAGACTTTGGATCCATTTCCTACTGTAACATTGTCTAGAAGGTTATTTATAAGCCTAACTGATAGGCTTAATGTTATTCTTCATAGACAAAAATAAATAGCTTTCACCATAAGGAGAAGAATCCCTATTGCTAACCTAGGAGACTAAACAAAATTATCATATTAATGATCACTACAACAGATGTTCCTTAAAATATACCTTAAACAAATTTCTTTTAGTCTATGCAATGGGATTTTATTAAGGTTACTAATGGAACCATGAACTTTTTGAAACCTTCTATTCATTTGATCCCTGATTGCATTCAAAACCCAAACTATTTCAATTCTTATTAATTGAGAAGCCACCCCTTTGTAGGGACCTTTTTATCATTTGTATAGAGTCTTTAACTCAAACCATTAATTGCCACATTACCTTAAACTCTAACTTATCCTACCACTAGAGAAAGCTTTTCTCCCTCCTTTTGAGAGTGAGAGGAAGATCAGTAGAGGGAAGAGAGAACTGGATGGATAAGAGCTTATCATGGGAATCTTTCACTCTTTAGTTTATATCCCCCACTTTATTACTATTTAGATTTTTTAGAGCATATTTGACAAATTTGAATTTTTTAGACATAATAGACATAGGAGTTCCTTTCAAAAGGATTTGGTAGGCCCTTTGGAATTGTGGATGAGAAATTAGTAAACAGTATTAGGAAATTGAAGAATATAAAGGAGGGTTTAGGGCCAATTAGGAGAGAAAAAAGATAAGACTATGGTAAGAAAAGTTAAGGAGGACAAAATGTGTAGAGGAATTAGGAAAGAAGATAACCATTAGGGATTTACAAGAATCCTATCTACTTTTTTGTTTTAAGGAGAGAATCATCTTGTTTATTGTACCAAGAATGGAACAAACCTAAGAAGTTCATGTCACTAAGATAGGAGCCAAAAAAGCAATCTCTAAAGTCTTAAACTCCATTTTTGATAGCTAGATTAAGGTTGGTTGACTAAGAAAAAAATTCAGGATTGTTTTGAAGTCTCGACCCTACATCCTAAAGAGAATGATATTGGTTATTAATAACTCTAAGGTCTCTTCGCAAAGACATTCTATGATTCGAGTTGTTAGCCCCATAAACACAAGTAAAACTTGAGGTTTTTCTCTTATCTAAAATAGAGACACTAAAGTGCATAAATTGATCTCAAGCTTTTAGAAGCTAACAAGATAAGAGGACATGATTCTAGATACATATAATTCTTGTATTACTTAATTGGTAAAGGTTTTGAAAAAAAATAGTAATTTCTAAAAGCTTTAAAATTGTAGAGTTAAGACGCATAAGGGATTTCACTATGTTTTCTAGTAGACATACTTTATCCTTATCTCCATTAAACTGTTTGGTTTTCCCCCAGTCATAAACAATTGCATGTTTGAATATATCATAACTCTTACATTCTTTATGTTTTTTAATTCTGTCTGCTTTAATATCATATGTAGGTTAGATAGGAAAATCTCCTATCCCTTTATCTCTTCATCATTATATGAAGGTGTATTATCCCTTCCTCTAAACTCCAACCCATTTAGTAACCCTCACTTTAAATACCATTATAAGTGTTTGATCATCAAGCTTAACCACATTTTAAAACTTCAAGCTGACATCATATGTCCAAGAATGACTATGTAACTTTTAAATTTGATTAAGCTATTGTGTTTAAATCATTTAGAGTGACAGAAACGACACATTGTTTAAGTAGTCTCATAAGGAGAACAAAAATTTTATTTATCTCATTGTGGACTGGATTAGAGAAAAGCTAATGGTTCATTCAAATGAGACACATATTTTTGACTGTTTAAGAAGGAATTAGAGAATGTTGTGATTTTGAGATTTCACAAACTGGATTGTCTCATCCATGGATTACTAATCACATTGATAGATGTTGTAGTAGCTTTCTTGAACTTTGACGAGGTACTAGAAATTAGTTTGCTCTTAGGTTGCAACTTCAATTGTTCCATTAAATTATTCCTTACTAGTTGAAGTGTTGCATCAATTTGCTTTATCATTTTTTTTAATCCTTGTGTAACTCCTTAGCGAGTAACTTCTTTATTCTTTTATTAATCCATTTTCAATTTCCACGAAAAACCTTAACCATCTTTTTTTTGCAAATGCCCTAGTCTTATTTTACAATGTGGATTTATTCTTTGAAATTTCTAATCAATACCTTAGATAGCTTTAAAATCATTTTTAGACCAGAGGTTAATCTCACAAAATCTCAATTTTGTCTCTACCTTTAATGATGAGAATCAAGGAACCAATATGTGGATAGTTACTAAAGATGCTTTGCACATTGCAGATGGTCTAATTAAAAGGTCAAGGGTTAAGAAGATGAAAGAAGCACTTAATGGGCTGATTCAAGATATTTGTACCAAACAAGTTATTTTAGGCCAAAAGAGAAACCTTGAAGATGGAACATATAGTCCAACTATTATTAATGTGGTCCAAGTACTTAGTGGGAATATATTAGAGTCAGTTAGGTCATAAATGGGTTGATTAGCCCACTAAGGTTGGGTGGTATGAATTTAGGGCTAACGGGCATACCAAACAGACTTGTTTTCACTTCTTTTGTTAGCTTTAGACCTAAGGTACATAAATATGCATCTTATGTATTCATAAACATCTTTTGACATCTTTTTATGAGAATTGAGAGAAATTTCTCTTGGGTTCTTCATTAAACTACAAAACTTATCAAGATTGATTCAATCTTGAAACATTCAAACTTGACTTATCACTCCCTCTTCTCATCTATTCTAGAGTGTGGCAAGAGTTATATAGAATCAGATCTTTTCTATCACTTTTAAAATTTTTTGTTTATTTTCTTTTCTTTTTTCAGACCTTTTTTTTTACTCTTTTTCTTTTTGACATTTGAACAACAAGAAATTTAAAGAAACCAAAATCAAGAAACAAGATTCAAAGTGAGAATTGTAGGATTTAATTGGATTCAAAAGATTCAACAACATTTAAAAGATCAAACCAAACTCAATTCTTTGAATGCACACAACAATAAACCAAGATCAAGATTGGATCTATCTAACATAAGAACTAAATGAAACAGATAGGATAGAGATTTGCATAAAGAATCAAGGAAACTCAAGAATTTAAAGGAACATCAAATTGAACAAAAGTAAAGGACATGAGTTAAATCAAACATTGGCAATAAAAGATTATTGTGATACCAAAAACTAGTAAGCTCTACACCTTATATTGGATGAAGCATAAGAATCCAGATCTAAGGATTGTTTAATATTATGCAAGGATCAATAATGACCCAAAAGATATTTCCGCCACACCCACAGAATTTAAGAAGGATTGAGAGAGACACAAGCAGTTGCTTGAAATAAAAAAATCTTTAAAGAACACCATAAAAGAAAAGTAACGTAAAATGAACTCTCTATGTGTTTTTATAATAACCTAGGAATTGGGTTTTGGTCCATCTTAGTAAAAAAAAACAACTTCCTAACATCTAAACCAAAAACAAGTTGGTTAAGCCTAAAACAAACCTAACATGTATATAGGCTTATTTATGGCTAGAATCCACTTATTTAAGTCTTAGGTAGCATGACTAGAAGTTCTAAATAATTAAAATACAAAGGCCAAGCAGTTGGCCTAAGGATACCAAAAAAAGCTTAATTGTAACAAATTAGTTTTTTCAAGATATGCAATAGGTCCAACCTTCTTTAACAAGTTCAACACATTACTCTAAGCATTGAATCATCATTATAAACTTAATTGATGTGTCTCTAAGTGTTTTAGTTTCTTCTATTACATATAGATCCACCATCAAATTGTTGAGAGCCACTTTGGCACCTTTGTCTATTGTGTCATTGGACCTCTAAGATTATTCAATGGATCTTTTGCCTTAATATCACTTTGTTAATCTTATTTAAGTGTTTCTTTTTACTACCCAAGCTCTCTAACATGTCCCACCTTACCTGAAGCCACTTGTGATGCTTGATCTCCAAAATTTTTCTAATTGATAAACTGAAGTTAACAACTCTAAAACATAAAAAATCATGAAAGGTACAATGGAAAAATGAGTGTGGGGAAGTTAAAGTGACAAAATAGGTTATAGTTGCATTTTCCATTGGAAGTTACAATGATGAGGTTCTATATGATGTGGCACCAATGCATGATAGTAGTAATCTTCTTTTGGGGTGTCTATGGCATTTTGATAGAAAGGTTCAACATGATGAGTACAAAAACAATTACTACTTTTTCTTAAGCAATAGACATGTGATCTTAACACCTCTCAACCCATGGGAAGCATATAAGGATTAGATTAGGGTAGCAAGAGAATACAAATTGAGAGAAAAACAAGTGAGAGCTCAAGAAAAGAGTGAGAGTGATAAAATGAGAGTATGAAACATAGTTAAAAGAGTATAGTAGTGAGCAATGAGAGAAAAAAATAGGAGAGATAGTGCTTTTGATACTGATGGTGAGGTCAAGAGTGTTATTTTAGTGAGCAGCAGCTTATACTTACGTATAAGGATGTTTACTTTTCAACTAACAACCTAACCCCTTATTTTCCTAGTGTTGTTTCATTTTTATTGCAGGAATTTTCTAATTTTCCCTGAGGAGTTACAAAAAGGTTTACCACCTTTAAGAGGCATTAAACATCAAATTGATTTTATTCTAGGTTCAACAATTCCTAATTGACTAGCTTATAGAGCTAATGTGGAGGAGATCAAGGAGATTTAAACAAAAGTGGATAAGCCAAGGGAAAAGGGTTTGTAAGAGAAAGTCTTAGCCTATGTTGGTTCTTGTAATTCTAGTACCAAAAAAAGATGGAATATGGTGCATGTGTGTGGATTATCATCAAGCTATCAACAAAATCGTTGTGAAGTATAAGCATCCCATACTTTGATGTTATGCTTCATTAGTTGCATGGTTCTTATTGGTTTTCAAAGATTGATTTTAAAAGTAGATATTATCAAATTCATATGAAAGAGGGAGACAAATGAAAAACTACTTTTAAAAAATATATGGTTTATATGAATGGTTGGTGTTACCTTTTGATTTAACTAATGAACCAAGTGATTTCATAAGGTTAATGAAATTATGTAACCTGTTATTAGAAAATTTATTTTTGTCTAATTTGATTATATTTTATATAGCTAGAGTTCGAATGATTATGTCAAACATCAACATACACTTTATGCTCAAGGGAATATAAATTGTATGCTAATTTGAAGAAATGCACATTTTGTATGGAATATGTTGTGTTTCTTGTTTTTTTGTATGAGTGCGTAAGAAATTTGTGAGAGACGAAAGGTCAAGGTAATTAAGGAGCGGCCTACCCCTAAAAATGCGAATGAGGTATAAATTTTTCATGTTTTAACAATTTTTTATATGAGGTTTTTAAAGAATTTTAGTTTTATAATAGTACCTTTAAATGAACTTTAAAAGAGCGTTGTGTTTAAATGGACTGATATGTATGAAAAGGCTTTTTATACTTGGAAAGATAAGTTGATCAATGCACCTTTACTTTGTTTACTTAACTTTGATAAAGCTTTTGAGATTGAGTGTAATGCATCGGTAATTGGTATAAGTGTTGTTCTAATGTAGTATTTTGAACCGATTGCTTACTTTAGTAAGAAGCTTAGTGGAGCATAAGGAATTATGGCCAAAGGAGTTCATCATTTATTCAGATAATAAGAGTTTGAAAATTTTCAAGTTGCATAAAACACATACCAAGTGGTAGAGTTCATTTAAACTTTTCCTTGCACAATCAAATATGCGCAAGGAAAGAATAATGTTGTGGCTAATGCATTTTCTAAAAGGTATATACTATTGACTTATTTGCAAACTAAATTACTTGGGTTTGAGTTCCTTAATAATTTATGCACATGGTGATTTTTAATGGATTTTCTATGCATGAATTGCTTGTTAAAGAGACCCATGGAGGTGAGCTAATGGGGCATTTTAGTATTAAAAGGACCTCAATGTGCAATTTATCTATGACAAATAGCTTGCATGCAAATAAGCTAAGTTAAAAGTAATTCCTTATGGTTAGTATGCTCCTTTATGGATTCACATATCTATGGATTTTGTGTTGGGTTTACCCTAATCTTAAAGTGGTAAGGACAACATATTTGTTGTTATTGATAGATTCAATAAGATGGTACATTTTATTACACGTTCTAAAACTAATGATGCAACACATATTACTGATATATTGTTTAAGGAGGTAATGTGTTTGCATGATTTTTCTAGAAAAATTGTCAGTAACAGGGATCTTGGGTCATTTTTATACATTTTATGTAGTAAGTTAGGTACCAATATATTATTTTCTACTATTGCACATCCTCAAATAGATGGACAAACTGAGGTGGTTAATAAGACACTTACTTCGTTATTGCATGGTATCATTCAAAAGAACTTACAATGATGGGAAATAAGTTTACCATATGTTGGGTTTGGTATAATTAGGTTGTGCATTCTACTATGCATTATTCACCTTTTGAGATTGTATTTGGTTTTAATCCTTTGACTTCGTTAGATGTTTTACCTTTATCTACTAATAAATGTGATAATTTGGATGGATAGAAAAAGGTAGATTTTATTAGGGAGTTGCATGCTAAGATTCGCACTAATAAGCAATATGCAAGGCAAGCTAACAAGGGACGCATGAGAGTTACCTTTGAACTTGGAGATTAGATTTGGTTTCATATGCGTAAAAACAAATTTACTACCTAAAAAAAATCAAAATTTCAACCTAGACAATTGCTATTTTAACATCTTGTTTAGTTTCAGTGATTTTGATTTAAGGGTTTTTTAATAGTTTTTCTTATGTATTTAAAGTTACATAAACATAAGGAGCACTAGAAGGTCTGAAGAACTAAGTGAAGAGGACTTTTTAGTTATCACGAGGCACGAATGAGAATTAAGAACAGTTAAGCACAAAAAAAGGATTCAAAAAAATATGGTGGAAGAAGGCGAACAAGGAGGAGACTAAAGGAAACTCATAGACTTCATGAGGCCTAGATTTAATGATAATTAACAAGGATCACAAGACCTTTTATACAAGCAAACAACTTTGAGATTAAGTAAGCTTTCCTTAACATACTTTTGTTCAGTGTTCATTTTTATGGGTTAGCAAATGAAGACTCCAATTCTCATCTCACAAATTTCTTGGAGATTTGTGATACTTTTTAGTTCAATGGAATGTCCGATGATGCAGTAAGGCTAAGGTTGTTACCCTTCACAATTAAAGATAGAGCTAAGGTATGGTTGAACTCCTTCAACCCAGAAAATGTTACTATATGGGAGCAACTACCTCAAACTTTCCTTGCCAAGTACTTCTCAATAATCAAGACTATAAGGAACATTAAAGAGATCACAAACCTCTAGCAAAGTGATGGGGAGTTGTTGTACGAGGATTAGGAGCAATTCAAGGCGTTACAAAGGAACTATCTCCACCACAACCTTTTAAGGGAGTTCCTTTTGCAAAAGTTTCTACAATGGGGTTAACTAAAGCACAATAAGAACCATAGATGTAGCTGTATAAAGGTCATTAATGAGAAAAACTATAAATACAACTTATGACCTCTTGGAAGAGATGACGAGCACTAATTGCACGTGGCCTAGTTAAAGGAGTAGATAAGGTTCTAAGGAACAAAACGATATGATTCCAATTGATTTGGTGACAGTTTTACAAGAACAAATTTTAGATCTCACCAAGTAATGTATCTTTTTTCCCATTGTTTTTGTCTTTGTTAATAGCAAGCCTTGCCCTGTCTAAGACAAGGAGACCCTTTTCTCCTTATGTAATTGTTATTTTCATGGAACCTTTAACCCAAATCATCAATTTTCATATCTCCATGCACTCTAATTTTTCCTACCACCAGAAGCGTAGGGAGCTAAGACTAACCATCTTTACTTTGCGGATGAATTACTCCTTTTTTGTCGGGTTGATTCCCCTTTAATCCATACTATCTTCCAAGCCTTGACTCTATTTTTCACCTTTTCTGACCTTTATATCAACCTCCTTAAGAGCCAAGCTTTTGTTGCCTCCTCTTCAACTAACTTATCTACCCTAAACTAGGCACTCCCTTACATTCAAGCACTACTTCATCCTGTTAGAAGGTTCCCATTGATCCTTAGCAAATTCCCAATCACGAACTTACTGATAAGCTCTGCACCTCTGATTGGAAGAAGCACAAATCAATAATATAAGATCTAAAAATCGTTTTCAATATTGCGTAAGATTAAAATAACAACTTAGAAGGTATTTCCACCACACCCACAGAAACTAGGAAGGATTGGGGGTGATAAGAAATGGGTTTGATCTTCCCAAGAACTTTCTTGAATGAAAGCTAAGTCTTTAGAGAACACCAAGAAAGGATTTCTCTAAAATAATGCAAAAGAACACTCCATTTGTTTTTTGAATATTCAATTAATGAAATCTCCCATATTGCACGAAATAAGGGGTTTATATTACCCTAATGACTTAGACAAAATTCATAAGGTTAGGAATTAGGGTTTAGCTAATCTTATTGTAAGAGAACAAACTTCCTAACATATCTTAAAATAATCTGATTAGGCCTAAACAAACCCAAAAATGTAACTAGGCTTATTTAAGGCTAGAATCCACTTATTAAGTCCTAAATAATGTAACTAAAATTTCTAAATAAATAAAATAATAAGCCTAAGTAGTTAGCCCAAAGATGCTCAAAACAGCCTAATTGTAACAAATGAGTTGTTTCAAGTTATGTATCAGGTCCAGCCTTCTTTAACAATTCCAATACATTGCTCCAACCCTTGAATCATCATTATAAACCTTAGTGATGTGTTCTCAACTGTTTTAGCTTCTTCTCTAACATGTAGATCCACCATCAGCTTGTAAAGAGCCTCTTTAGCACGCTTAGCCTGCAACCTTGTCATTAGACCTCGAAGATTCTCCAATCAATCTTTTTCCCTAATATCACTTTTTTAAACCTTTTTCAAAGTGTTTTTCCTTACTGCCTAAGCTCTCCAACATGTCCCAATCCTTTTGGATTGCCTGAAGCTATATGTGTTGCTTGATCTCTATCATTCCCCCTCTCCTTAAAAGTATTTGTCCTCAAATCAGCTTCTTCATCTGCAAATTCAAAAGGAGATAAATCAGAAACATTGAAAGTAGTATGAACATCGTATTCACCCAGCAAATCAAACTTGGAATGCATTCTCATTAATCGTTTCCCCCACTTAAAATCGTCCATCTACATGCGGCTATAACTTAGATTTTTTTTCCTAAGAAACCTTTCCTTTCTAAAGTGTACCCATACTTAATTAACAGGTTTGAATATTACTTGCTTTCGACCCTGGTTTTCTTTCCATATTGCTACATCTTTCTTTCAATATTCCGCCTCACCTTTTCATGAAGCGTTTTCACTAACTCAACTTTCTTCTTTCCATCCAAGTTGTGTCTTTCACCTAATGGTTGTGGAATAAGATCTAACAGAAACAAAGGATTAAGCCATAAACAAATTCAAATGGTTAAAAATTAGTAGCATTATGTATGGCTTGCTTGTAAGAAAATTCAATGAATGGCAAGGATTCTTCCCATGTTTTCAAGTTTCTTCCAACTATAGCATGCAACAAAGAACCTAAGTTTTATTTCTAACTTTCCCCTTAAAGTCTTCCAAACATAACTCAAAAATTTTGTATCATGAGCAGAAACAATAGTTTTTAGAACTCCATGCAAATGAACAATTTTAGAAAAAGAACAATTTAGCAATGTATGATGACATGTAATGAAATTTGCCATTTTAGAGAACCTATCAACAACTACAAAAACTAAATCATGACCTTTATTAGACCTAGGTAAACCCAAAACAATGTCCATCAAAATGTCTACCCATGGTTCCCTAGGTATAGGCAATGGTTTATACAACTCATGGGGTTGAACTCTCGATTTAGCTTGCCTAAACTCCACACATTGCCCACACACTCTTTCTACATCTCTCCTCATTTGTGGCCAAAAGAAATATTCATTTAAAATGTAAAGAGTTAACCAAAATGAGCCATTAAACTCCTCTAGGTGATTCTTTAACTAATACCTCTCTCAAGAAAAATTGGGGAATGCACAACCTGTTCTCTCTAAACAAATACCCTTCATGCCTAAAGAACATCTCAAATGCAGATTTCTCACATGCCTTAAATACATTACCAAAATCATGATCATAATTATACATATTTTTAATATTTTCATATCCTAATAATAAAGCATTTAACATGCTTAACAATGCATGTATCCTAGATAATGCATCTATTGTGACATTTTACTTTCTTTGTTTATACTTGATCACATATGGAAATGTCTCTATGAATTCTACCGATTTTGTATGTCTTTTGCTAAGTTTGTGTTGACCCTTTATGTATTTCAATAATTTATGATCAATATGGATAACCAATTATTTTGGCCATAAATAGTGCTTTTTTTAATGCCCTAACTAATGCATACATTTCCTTATCATAAGTTGGGTAGTTTAAGATTGTCCTACTAAGTTTTTCACTAAAATATGCAATTGGTTTTCTATCCTACATCAAGACAGCCCTTATTCCAACGCCACTAGCATCACACCCAATTTCAAAGGTGTTAGCAAAGTTAGGTAAAGCTAAGATAGGTGTCGTACTAAACTTCTCTTTCAACAAGAAAATACCCTCTCTTGCTCTTCCCCCCACATAAATACACTCTTTTTTAACTATCTAAGTGAATGGTGTAACGATGGAGCTAAACTCATTTTACAAACTATCTGTAGAAACTAGTCAACCCATGAAAATTCCTAACGTCACTAATTGTCCTAGGGGTAGGCCATTCCTTAATTGCCCATACCTTTTCTTCATCTAATTGTATACCCTTTTTAACTTACCACATAACCTAAAAACACAACTTGTTTAGTGAAAAAAATACTTTTTTCAAATTAACATATAATTTCTCTTCTCTAAGCATATGCAACACTTTATCCAAATGTTCTACATGTTCATCAGGTGATTTGCTATTGACCAAAATATCATAAAAAGTAAACAAACATAAATTTTCCAAGAAATTCATGTAGTACATGATTCATAAGTCTCATAAAAGTGCTAAGTGCATTTGTTAAACCAAAAGGCATTACCAACCATTCATACAGTCCATATTTAGTTTCAAATGTTGTTTTCCATTAATCTCCTTCCTCTAATTCTAATTTGATGTTAACTAGATTTTAAATTAATTTTAGAAAACAAACATTCACCATAAAACTCATCAAGCATATTATTTAACCTAGAGATAAGTGAACGATACTTTATAGTGATTTTGTTGATGGCGTGGCAGTTCACACACATAAACCATCTATCTTTCTTTGGCACTAATAGGACTGGAACTGAATACGAATAGAGGCTTTCATGTACATAGCCTTTTTTTAGTAATTCCTTCACTTCCCTCTGAATTTCTTTGGTCTACTCTGATTTCGTTCTATATGTCGTTCAGTTCGGTAATTATGCACCTAATATAAGATCAATTTGATGCTCTATTCCAGGTTTAAGTGGTAATCCACTAGGCATATCTTCTTGTAATAAATCATCATAAACCTGCAAAATAGAAAAATCAAACTTGGAAAATCATGGTTAGCGAGGTACTCATGTGATAAATAAGCTTCTTTATACAAAAAAAGTAGCATCTGACGCTTGGGCAAGAATGCATCTATCACATTGCCCACTCTCGCAACCATGCTCACTCCTTTCCCTTCATGTTTATCTCTAAAAAAAGTGTTTCCCATTGTGTTTGATGTTTCTCCAGGTGTTTGCACTCGTTTCTTACCGCTCTTTTCACTCAACCTCACTTATTCCCTCTTATGAATTTTCAATTGGTCTTCATAAACTAGCTTTGGTGAAAGAAGTGAAAGAGTGTATTTCATGCCATGTATGGTAATTGAATATCGATTTTTGTACCCATCATGTATTGCTTATCGATCAAACTGCCATGGACGCTCTAACAATATATGTCCAGCTTGCATAGGCACCACATCACACAATTTGTTAAGCCATTACAGATTGTAAGGCGTAGGATGTTTGATAGTTTTTAAGCCCAATTTTTAAACCAATTCAACACTTGCCACATTCGCACAGTTCCCTCCATCAATTATAAGATTACAAATCCTATCGTTTATAGCTAATAAGATTAAAATTTATTAAAATTTCATATGCTTTTTAATTTCATTTCAATCTTATTTTATTATTTGAATACTCAATTGGTGTTATATTGTGTTTAATGACAGGTTTATTGCCTTAGCACAAATTTGGGGTCAAAGCATGAAGAATTTAAAGCAATTTGAAGAAAATTCAAATATTATATCCATTTGAAAAAAAAGAAAAAAAAATTAATTGCAAAGCAAACTGCCCAAAACATAGCTTGCTGTGCATTTCAAACTCGTCACTTGCCATTAAACAAAATGACGCACAGAAGGGAGAAGGCGAGAGCTAAAAGTGGAAATGAAAACAAAGAGAGGGAGTTGGGTTTTGAGGGAATTAATACACGGAACCCTAGGCAGAAAGCAAGTACGAGTGGCGAGCTGCTATGGAGTGGCTGTTGTCCTGGCTTGGGGCTACTGGTAGGAGCAGACGAGTGGCGAGTTGCTTGCGGGTCTTGGTGTGGAGCTGCTCTCCTAGAGTGGCAACGTTACTAGAGAAGCGTCTTGGCTTAGAGCTGTTGGGTTAGGGGGCTCACCAACTCCAGCTTCCACGCTTCCAGGAGAAGCACCCAACGTCATGTCTCTTTAGCCTTTAGGAGTTTAATTTCAATTAAACACTGTGCATCGATTGCTTTTATCCTATAAACTCGTTTTTAGTTCTCCTTTGTTTTGTTTCTTGTCCGCATTTATCGTTTATTTTTTTTATTTTTTCAGTTGCTTTGTTTTTTTTTTCATGACCTAATACTATATTTTAGTTCTAAGTTTATTGCTTTATTCCTTCTTATATTATAACATTTGTTTTCTTATGTTATTAATTTTTTCTTTAACAAATTTGAATTAAATTTATTTTCATGTTTTTATTTTAGTTATACTTTATGTGTAGATTATTACTTAGGTTTTAATTTATTTATTTTCAGTTTTTATTTAATTTATAGTTATTAGAGTTTTTATTTAGAAAGTTAGTTTA
>JAOXYD010144737.1:0-10646 GCA_028565735.1 Pinacopodium congolense
ATTATGGATCTGAAATATAGTAGAAAGTATGATTTTATGAGTAGCTAATAACCTCGAGTTAATTTATTCAATATGTGTTTACAAATGTACTTGTCTATCAAATAAATAACATATGACTATATTATGAATCTTGTAAAGATATAATCATGCATTTTTTATATAATGGTATCGTATAATGTGTGAAACATGATTTCGTGAGTGGAAACATGCATATGACATGAAAATTGGAATTGTACGAAAGTATGATGATAGGTATCTTGATGTGGCATCTTGTTGTATAATTGAATGCAAATGAGATAGATTAAATGAATAAACAAAGCTAATTACCTATCCATGAAGTAGGTATCGAGGCATCCTAAGTCCTGGGGATACCCTGTGCCAATAGCTAGGTATCAAAGTAGTATCAAGGTATCCTGAATCTCAGGGATATTTTATACTGATGGCTTAGTACCAAAATGGTGTACCCTGTGAGAATACTAGATGAGATTGAGTGAGGGGTACCCTGTGCCAATATATTATATTTTTCATATCCACATGATGATGATTAAGATGATGAGATGCGAAGTAACGCTGAAAGATCATTGAATAAAGTCCCACTAGATTAAGTGGGGCCCTAGTGAGAATACGAATAAATTGTATTTTATTTCAAATAAAGGATAGGAGTTGGCATAAAACTATTTTAGGTTCTATGTATATAATCTATGTGGTTTTATAATGATTGTATGATTGCATGATAAAAGATACATATTGGTAGCATTATAGTTGTTTATTGAAAATATATTATGTTCAAAGCTATGGAATGTTGATATGTTGAAATATTTCTTTTGTTCCTTGACTTGTTTTACATGAAGGAGAACATTCTAATTTTCCATACTAAGTTGGCAGATCACCACTTGCTCGTGAACATTTTTAAGAGCTATACTTATTACGAAGGACTCCAATTTGCATCATTCGTTTTATTGATTTGGATTAGAGTATATGGATATCTTTTTCTTTGAATTAAGGTTGTAATTTTAATTAGATATGATTTAGGATTATTTTTATTTGGTAAATTTTATGATTGGGATAATTTCTTTTATTGCATCAAAGATACGCAACAAGATTGTAGGTGGGGCAGCTATGTCATAAAGTATTGATTAGATTCCATTTTATGTGAATTAAGGCTTTGATTTCAACTTAATGTGATTTTAGGGTTACTGCCTTTGGAGAATTTGATATTGGGATTTCTATGTACATATCAGGGCAGGTGCATTTAAGGATGATATTTTTTAGGGATGTTATAGATAATAGCTGATATGGATGAGTATGCAGAAGCAAATGTTGATGTTTTAATTGTTAAGGAAGAAAAACATGTACCTTTGTGCTTTGATTTTATTTGTATCAATTTTTTTACTACAGGCAAGAGATTGGATATCAAGATCTATTTCCAAGGTACCTAATGCAGTCTAAAGGAGGTGAAGAGAGACAGCATATATAGGTGTTATAGCTTAAGTATTCTCCATAAAACATTTAGTAGTTGAGGAAATCAATTAAAGGTATGGTTTGAGAAAGAAAATAGTTATGCTCTAGGGTCTACCTAAAAGACCTTAAAGAAGTATTTTTTCGGAGGTAACCCATTATATTTTATTAGTTTTGTCTTTCTTAGGAGGTGTTTGATTTAGTTTTGCATGTTAGAATGTTTTATTTGATTACAGTTGCATTAGGTTGTGTGTTTTAGGTGTCTTAGGATTTCTTATCAAATTTGGTCACTATATGTGTGTTAATTATGAATGATTTTGCTTAAGAATCGGTTAAAGAGGCATTGGAATAGAGATAAGAAAAAATATTTACCATCTCATATTTTCCAAACATAAATAAACGCTTTGTGTATCAATTCAAAAAATTTTCATTAAATAATTGATGTATGTACTCAATTTTTGCATTAAGCAATTGAATTTATGTGGATTTCTTTTCCACTTGGAATCTAAACGTTGATGAGATGTTCCAAGCCATATTCTTGAGAGTTTCCATCAATCTTTGTTTTATGTTTTGATTATAATTATCTAACATACGGATTTTATCATATGTATCATTTCCTAACTCACCCAAGCTTAAATTTGGATTACTATTCACATAGGTACATGTTTATATGATATTGGTACATTATTCTTAACATGTTCATGACCTTTAATGCATTAATTAACTTAATTGAAATTTTTAAACACTCGATGAAAATTTGTTTGAATCAGAAGTTGATAATAAGTTTAGTTTAGAGTGTTTAAGGTATTCAAATGGATACATAATATACTTAGATTGATTATGAATAACATGTATTGCCTTTTTTAGGATTGATATATCTACAAGTGCCTCAAGATAGGTTACATTAAAATTTCATTTCATGATGCACCATACTATGTATCCATTATGTTCAACTGTTTAATTACAAATGTTATTCTTCCATCTTTCACTAAAAGGTTGATGATCTTGAATGGTTCATAAACTTTAAACTTAAGCACTCTCTAAACACATTACATGATTTGATGCTTTAACTTCAATTACCTATTCAATGGTTATTGATTGTTTATGAATGGATTTCATGGCCTATAGATTTAGTGTTAGGTATCAATACAATTCTTTTACACTTGCTTAAGGGTTATTTGCAGAAATCATAAGATGAACCAAGACGATGACCCATCGATGATGCTTGATTACTATGCACATCGACTTAAACTTTGCAACCACTTTTAATTGTCTTTTATTTTTTTCTTTCCTTTAGATTTAATTTTTATTCTCACATCACTTTGAATGTTTTAAACATTTACATTTATAGGAATTAGTTTTAGTTTCCTTTATTTTATGTTTTTATTATTTATCTATCTTGATTTAACTGAACAAGCTTGCACTTTAGCATTATTTTTCAGGTCATCCATCGCAAGCCTTGGATCCTCACCTTCTACCATATGGATAAAACTTCAAGCCCTCATCATCATACCTTGTAATGGACTTCATTATTTAGGGGAATGTCATTTTACTTGCCTTCTCTCACTTTTCATGCAATTTATTTGTTTTAGATTTTCAAATTGGATAATTTGGTTTAAGTGTGGGGTAAGTTAAATATGACATTTAGTACAATACTTAATTTGTTGGGATTCCAACATTAATGACATGAATGCTACATTTTGAATGATTGAGATTATGAGTTGATTTTTAAATCATAGTGCTTTAATTTCATCAATGTTTTTAATGGGGTGAGCATTAAATAGTTCTTAATTTTCTGACCCAAAATTTTTTTCTTTTCTTCTTTTTTTTATGTGAGTTACTTGTGAGATTAGGCACTTTTTATGTTCAATGTCAATTGTCAAAAGTGGCTGCATATGGAATATTGTGTGAATTTGGAATAGGAAGTGATTTTAATGAATAAAGAGTATATTTGTGCTTAAATTAAGTGAGAAAACACTCACTCCACTAGCTTAATACCAATAAGAAGATTAAAGTTTATGATTAGAGTAAGTAGCCATTTACGATTGTTATTCAGCTTATGGTATCCACGACAAAATATTTACCTTCGTGTAAAAAGGTTAGATGACATTGCAAATAAGCCAAAAAAGGGTGACTAAGTTGAGTAAGAAGGGGACATTCACGACAACATATTTGCCCTCACATCAAAAGACAAGGTGAAACCTTAAGATTGCTCGAAAAAATTATAAATTGAGTTATATTTTACGTTAGTAATGCTTCCTTTAAATAAGTTTACGTCATGATCCATATATAACTTCATAGAAATTTGATATTATACATTAAAGGTTGCCTAATTACTAAATATGTGAATGCATATGTTTTAACCAAGTTTTTTTTTTTCATGAAAGAGTTGTAATATGTAAACTAATTCAAGAACATTAATTGATTTTTATTTGTACTCAAGTACTTCTCAACTCTTGAATGATGTCATTTTGAGTGAATATTTAAGTCTTTGCTTGAGGACAATCAAGCCGAAGTGTTTGGGTATTTGATAGCATATTATTTATATAGTTTTATGGATCTTTTTATAATGATTATCTTAGGCTTGAGGGTTAATTTCATATTATTCTTGAATAAGTTGTTACCTAAGTTGTTTTAGATGATTATTTATGTTTTGTAGGACTTTGTGACCATTTTGAGGCACTTTTGTAACTAAAATAAGTTTGCAATAAATTTAAGGACTTATATAATTGTGTTATGAAGTTTCACATTAATCTTTTAGGCCATATGACAAGCGATGAAAGATGCATAAAGAGAAGAATAAAAGAAGCTCAAACAAGCACCAGTTTTTGTACAAGTAATTTTGGTGATGCATTAGTGTAGTTCTAGAGCTCATATTATTATGAAATTTTATAGGGGTGCAATAAAATAATGTTAGGAACCTAAATATCAAATTTCATGGCCATTGGAGGTGTATAGGAGGAGTTAGAGGAGAAAATGAAAAGAAAGGCAAGAGTTATTAAGAGACCTACGACTTGGGACAAGACCCACGATCGTGATATCTTGATAGAAGATATCACAGCCTAGACCCATGGTCGTGAGTCCTGGCCATAGGTACCATATTATGCCCTCCTCAAGTAACCCTTCTAGGGTTATTTTAATGCTACTTCTTGCCTCCAAACACAACAAAGAGCCACCAAGGAGGGGTTTTTAGGTTTTAGGCCATATCTAAAGAATTTCTACTCAATTTTGAAGGAAAAGAAGAATTCCAAATACAAGGATTGAAGAATCAAGACAAGGAATTCATATCAACCTTCATTGAAGAGTCAAGAAGCAAGATTGATTCATTATGAACCTTTCTTTCCCTTTATGTTTGTTGATTATTTTATGAATTAAACGAAAATTAGGAACTAAACTTTTCATTAGGATTTGAGTTTTTATAAACTCTAGGATATAGTATTTATCATTTATTCTTGATTTAACTTTGAAATTTTTAAATTTTATGTTAGGACTATTTATGGATTTTTACAACATTGTTTATCAAATGTTATACAAATGTAAACATCAGTTTCAATGTTTTAATTTGTATATGTTTGATTTAGAGATCTTTGCATACTTTAGATCATTCAATAAGTAATAGATCATGCATGGAGTCCTAGAGATAGGCTTACATAAGATGTCTAGGTTGGTTGTGAGCTTAACCAAAGCAATAGATTCCATAGAGTGAGATAATGCATTCAACCAACAAACTAGGATAGAGAGAACTTTCACCTAGTTTATTGACTTAAATAGGATTGCATAAATGAGAGATGGTATAATTTACATTAGGGAATCTACAGTCTAATAAATCTAGAAATTAAGATGAAAAATGAATATATACATATCCTAGAGGCATTAATCACTTAAATCATAGTTTCATTATTAAGTATTATCCTTTGTAAGTTTTTTTAAGCAATTTACTTTTATTTGTTCATTGAATTTTCATTGCATTTTTTTAAGCTAGATAATTTAGGTAGACATTTACTAGTAATAGTAGTCCTTATGATTTCAACCCTGGACTCACCTATTTATATTATACTACTATATGTATGCTTGCATTTTATGTGTTTTGGTATTATTATTATGTTTCTTGGATAAAATCTTATTTACAATTTATGCACGTATAGCACGCATCAAGTTTTTGGCACAGTTGCTGGGGACTACACTATTATTTAGTGTTTTTCTATTCTTTATTAAACTAGATTTGTTTCTTTTATTTTTCACTCTCTTTTACTTGCTTTAGTTTTTGTTTGTTTTAGTTTTTCATAATCTTCAATTTTCTTCATTCTAATATTTATTTAAGAATTTTACGCTTCCTTGATCTTTTATTTGTTTTTTTCCTTTTTCAGGTTAGGTTCTTAACTTACATGACTCGCAGTCACTCTATTAATCCAATAGAGCTAGATCGTGAGGTAGAACAAATATTCAAGAGAGGTTTGAGAGAAAAGAAATCTAAAGCTAGAGCGAAGTTAAAGATATCATAGCAACGAACAGATAATATGGAGCAAGAGTTAGGGCCACAGGTGCAACTTAGCATGGGTGACCTTTCACGTCCATCTTTACAAGGCACAAAGTCAAGAAGGCCATAAGTAGAATGAGTGAGCTTTGAAATCAAACCACAAATAATTTAGACATTATAAAAATATAGGTGATCTGATGGACCACCTGATGAAGATCTGAACACCCATATCACTAACACTATAGAGATCTATAACACTTTCAAGTTGAATGGAATTTCTGAAGAGGCAATTAGGTCGAGGATGTTTTTTTTCATGCATAGGAGATGAGTGAAGTTGTAACTGAAAGCAAATCCTCCTAATTCCATCACTTCTTATAACAAAGTAGTGAAAAAATTATTAATAAGGTATTTCCTTCCATTCCGACTAGCTAAGTTACGTAACGATATTATTTTTTTCAGCAATGGGAATGAAAGAACCTCGACTTAGCATAGAAGTCTTGGAAGGACAAACTTAGGAAGTTCCCCCACCATGGTTTTGAGATAGGTAATGTCGATGCAAACATTCCATGGCAATCTCAATTTTGCTATGAAATAGCTAATAAAAGCATCATCTAGAGGCACTACCAGCTTTAAGACTCCTAAGCAACTACAGGAATTGATCAAATATAGCTATGAACACCTATTAGTAGGGGAGCACAAGAAAAAGGCCTAAACCTAGTGGAGGAGCACATGATATAGATGCATAGCCTCATTGAAAGCCAAGGTAGAAGCCTTTATAAGGAAATTGGACATTATAATGGTTACATATGCCTCACATCGAGTATTAGCCTATAATTTCTGAAGAGGTAATCATCCTAAACACAAGTGCCAATTAGTAGGAGTAGGAGCACAGGTAGAACAAGTATACTACATTAGGAATTGCCAAAATAACCTTACAACAACACGTGCAATCCTAGGTAGTGTAATCATCCCAACTTCCCCTAGAGAGCTTAAGGGAAACAAGTTCAAAAATAACACCTGGTTTCTAACCTTAGCGGCAATCTAACAAGCAACCTACATTAGAGGAGCTACTCATCAAATAGTTGTGCCCACAGATTCCCATCTCAAAATGATCACCAAGTGCTCTACCTGGTAATACCAAAAAGAATCCTAGGGAGCAAGTCCATATGGCATTTTCAAGCTCAGGGAAATAGGTCATAGAGTTAGTACCTCAAGAAAAAGAGATAAGAGAAGAAGCATAGAAGGACGAAGGTGAAGATAATGCTAGAGAGCCATCACATTCAATTAATGATAGAACAAGCATTGGATAATCGAAGTAGCTTTCAAATATGTTCTTGGACTCCATCAATACATTAAATGATAACACTCCTTTTTTTAATTCTCTTTTGTAGGAATTTAAGAATGCAAGGTTTGTAAGTGAGGTTGTTACTACTAAGAAAAAGCAAAAGAGTTCAAGGATGAAGATGAATGATAAGTGTACTGCTATTATCGTGGACACGCTACCATAAAAATAACGGGATCGATGGAGCTTCTCAATCCCTTGTACTATTAGTAGTCTTAAATTGAATGATACATTAGTAAACTTAGCGGTTGGTATCAATCTAATGTCTGATAAACTATTTCATGAGAATAAATCTGGAAAATAGATTGATCAAATATCCTACGGGTATTTTTAAAGGGTTCTTGGTACAAGTTAATAACTTTATTTTCCCCATTGATTTTGTGATTCTAAACATAGAGGATGAATATAAGATTCCTTTAATTCTTAGGAAACCTTTTCTACCCACCTCAAAACCTTTAATTGATGTCTTAGAGAAGAAATTGACACTTATAATTGAAGATGAATCCATAATTTTTTCACATCCAGAGAATATTAAATCATCTTTTCATAAGAAATAACAAACTTTGACTTTTAATAACATTGTTGATAGCACTCTAAATTTTTTTTGTAGGGGCTTGCAAATGATTGATCGTTAGGATTCAAATTAATACCTAAAACAAGCTATAAGCTTTATGAAGGAACGCTAATGTCAACCCTCAATATGGATGAAATAGATGAATGGAGAGGTAATGACAAGGAGAACATGAAAGGTTTGAAAGGCAAGATAAAAAGAAAGCTTGGAAGTAAAAGAAATTAACCACTTGACAAAGAAAAAGGTTGTCAAACTAACGATGTTAAGCTAACGCTTTGTAGAAGTTAACCCACTAATTATTCTCTGTATTTAAGTTTTCCTTTATCAGCTTCTATTCTTTTCTTTTCTTTTTGCTAATTCCATTTATTTTTTCTTTTTGCATATTTTCAAGTTTTTTCTTTTACTTTTATTTTTAATCTCTTTTTGGGTGTTTTTCATTTTATTTTTGAGTGCATTAAGGAACTTTAGGACCTTTTGAACTTTAAATAAAAAAAATTTAAAAAAACCTAAAAACCCACAAGCAGAACCTTCTCCCACATATCCTGTCCATAGATGACTCAAGTTTGGTGTTTAAACACATCAACCCTGACCTCCCCCCTCTCCTTTTTCTCATCTTTCTCTCATTCTTATTCATATCCCTCCATACTCTACCTCCTCTACACTAAATCCAGTCCTTAACTCATTAATTCTATGTTCCAAGCCAACTGTTTTCATAGAATCAACAAGGTAAAATTCATCTCTTACTTTTCTTTTGGGTTTTACGATTTATGTTAGGGTTCTGTTCACGAATGAGTTTCCTACATCTATTTGTGATTACTTTCACCATTCTTGAAGGTTTCAAGTTGTTTAAGGATGTTCTTACCTATGAATAACCTTTATTTCACTTTACCTAATACATTTAGTGTTGATTTGAATGATTTATCATTTGGGTTTGATTGAATTGTGAATTTTGATATATTTTTCATCACCTACTCTTAAATTACCCTCCTTTTATGAGCTTATTATAGCTTAGTACCGATTTTTGCATTATCTAACTCAATTTCACATGCTTGATCTCTTATAGACTATGAGTGCGAAATATGATGTTTAAATGGTGTCTTATAGGATGTTCAATACTTGAACTCGAAGCATGCTAGGTTAGAGATAATGCCAATTGTGTTATATCTTGTTTTGGATCCATTATATGTGTTGTGAACCACTAAATAGTAAGCCTAACTAAACCTCACTAACTATGTAGTAGGGCAAGTCAAAGTCAATCATGCAGAGAAATGTTAGTGTTTTACAGCTATTTCTAATATTGTGTAAAAGAAATTAAAAAGAAAGGAAACCCTTAGATGCAATGGATAAAAAAACAAGTGAAAAGACAATTAATGAAATAAATAAAAACAAATAATAATGAAAATAATAATAAAGGAAAGTTAGGTAGAAGATATTATCTGGATTCATGAATTATAATGAATCATTGAAAACATAAATTACGTTATGCCTAAGATGCTAGCCTATAGACATAAACAAACTCTTGCATCCTAAGTTCCTCCAATTTTAGATAACTCTTATATGATAAAAAAACTTATCCCTAATGACGCAACAACCTAGAATAAGCTCTCTACATTTAGTGACACGATAGTATTAACACACTAGGGAACAGCTAACCTAAGCTTAGACTATGTAACTCAAAGAATTGGAATTCTAGTCTAATTAATTAAGTTTACCTATAAAATCAATTAACCTACCGTCATTTAAGGATTTCACTAATGACAATTACAAATCAAAAGCTATATCCTAGCAATTAAACTAAAAATTACACCTAGGATGGCCAATCTTATGAATTAATCCCTAATTCATAACATTAATTCTTAACTCCAATTCAATCCTATCATAAATCACAATGCATATTCAATTCCAATTCCAATTATCACAATATGACCCATGTATCCTTCGAATACCTTCAACCCCAATTGAAACTAAGCCAACATAATTGTAAGCCTTTAAGGCACTCAAGAGGGGGTGAATTGAGTATTAAAGGAACTTTATTGTGGAATTAAAACTTAACACCCAACCAATTTGATTTAATGAGATATGTAAGGGTGAATGTTAAAACAATAACACCTAATACGATAAGTAAAGAAAGTAGAGAAGAGAAGGCAAGGCACACAGTTTGTTAAAGAAGTTCACCTACCTCAAATATAGGCTACGTCTCCTCTCCAACTAGTTGTTGGATAATGTTCTTTAATAACTAAAGTAAAAATAATTACAATATTTTTCTAGACAAAGAGTAGCCTTTACAACCAATCTTTTTGTAGGCAAAGAGTATCCTTTATACAATAATATTTTTCTAGGAAAAGAGGGGCATTAACTACCCAATATTTTGAGGCATAGAAGAGCCTTTCCAATCTTCTTGTGAAAGGTGAATAGTAACCTTAATCTCTATATGGCAAAGAGAAGCCTTGACACACTTTTTAGTAACTAAAGACACGTATGTATGTGTTTCACTGAAGGCACATTCAAACTAAAGACTCCAATGCTTCCACTAATTGAATTAATGATCAATAACATAAATGAAAGCTTAAACAAGCTTAATATGACAGATTTGATGCACATAAAAACATGTGTGATAATGAAACACAATATGAAATGTTCACTTAATCTAAATCTTGACATATTTGATAAACAAGAAAACTAATACTTCCAAACAATCAAATAAGCCTTTTAAAATTCAATTATGTTAGCCCTATGGCACCCAAGAGGGGGGGTGAATTGGGTGTTTAAAACTTATTGCGGAATTAAAACACTTTAAA
>JAOXYD010144748.1:0-10646 GCA_028565735.1 Pinacopodium congolense
CTTTTAGTCTCCAAGCTCTCAATCCACTTGTCAAGCCAAGCTCACTCCATGCTCCATGCATTTTTTTTTTGCTCTTCTCCACTCTTTTAAGCTTATGCCACCACCTTCCATGCTCTTTTAAGAGCTTAATCAAGTGATGCCATTTTTATAAAGATTATGCAAATCTTTTCTTATTTTTTTTAATTGATACTTGAAATAATATTCAGCTTTTTGTTCCATAATTCACCAAAAAGAGGTAACGTGTTGATTCAATAAAATATAACACAAATTAGGTATTTTTTAAAAAAATAATAGGAATAAAATTATATGAATTTACACATAAAAATATCATAAAATTCATTCCTATCAGCATGTAATCTAGATGATGAAGCTACATTTTCAATTGAGGGCCCAGGAATATGCTCTTCATCTGGACTCTTTCCCTTCACAAACGAGATCTTGGTATTAATATCCTAAGCTGTGCCTATCATTGGAAGGCCTTTGGGATCCAAGCATGTAATATATTTTTATTTGCCTTTTTTGAATTTTGCCAATGATTCCTTAAGGGCATACACTTTATTTTTTAAATATTCATTTGTATTCATCAACTTCCCCCTTTTCATCATTATGAATAACAAAGTGCACACTCCTAGATTCTGTCATGTCATGCATTTCATTTTTTAAAATCTCATATTCTAACATGCATTGTTCTACATGCTTCAATGTGTCCTCATTCGAATGATTTCTTAACAATTAACTAACTCATCATAAGATAAATCATTATTACTATCATCATCAAGATCATTATTAAAAGAGCTTAAGTTAGAAGATACTCCATCCTTATTACTATGAGAGCTTGAGAAAAAGGGCTCTTCATCATCTTGTTGGTCATTAGACATATGCAAACTTCCTCCACTTCTGAATGCTTGCTTTCCACTTCTTCTACTTGATGGCCACCTATATAAATATCTTCCAACCTACACCAAATCTCATTAGTGGATTTACATGTAGAAAGTTTATCAAAAATATTTTTTTATCTAACACAAAACGTAAGAAATGCAAGGCATTTTTATTTAAGGGAACAAGTTCCATATCATTATCATCTTATTCTTCTTCTAATTTAGGAACTTGTTGATCATTTACTAATTTTTTAGGAATAAATGGACCATTGAAAACTATTTCCACAAATCTAAACTATGACCTATAAGGAAAAAATTCATCCTAAATTTTTGTTAAACCAAGGGAGGTTCCAGTCTTGGTTTTGATAATAACAAAACATGATTCTTTAATAATGGTTTAAGTTTATGTTGAAAAGTTTAAAGATAGGTATAATTGATGATGAATTCAATATGGAAAGTACAAGCTAAAAGGCATTGTTTTGAAGCAATTGGTTTGAAGCATCAAAGAAGCTCTAAGATCTCTAGTTAGGTAGTTTAGAACTTGTTTGTAAGTTTTACTTGATGTTCAATTTATTTAAGGGCTAAATTTTATCATGTATTATATATAACTTTTTAAAAATTTTCATTTTCATTACATAGGCCAATTCATGTTCTTTTAAGTCATTGAATCTTTTTAAACACTAATATAGTCTTAAAATTTATTTTGAAACTTGTTTGGAGTGAGGAAAAGTTTGGAACTTTTTTTAATTATATTTTTGGTTTTCTAGGCCTTAAATGGTAGTTTGACAGGAGAAAAATTTTCCATTTTATAACCTTCATCAATACCCTATCCATCTAAAAAATCAACGACAGTTTTAGGTTAATGATCATGACATTGTTGATAAAACCAGGAACTACCATTGAAATCCAACAGTTAATTTTGCAAAGGCTATAAGCCATAATTTTTGTCCATTTCTTCATCCCCAACATTTTTGTTCCTAATGACCATTTGAACTTATTAATACTATAAATAAGTGTTCTTGACCTTTCTTAATAATCTTTGTGCCTATTTAATTCTTGTTTAAAAGCTCTAAAAAAAAAGCACTCAAAACTATCACTATTTATTTTTTAGCTTTTATGTTCATCAAGTTTCAGTGCTCATATTTATTTATGTTGCTGTAAAATCATCATACACATTTTTTAAGGTCTTAAGAGTGCAGTAGAGCTTTTAATTCAATTTTTAAGCACACATAATAATTGTTTGGGCTTCAAAATTGCAAATTGGATAAATGTTGTTTGTTTTGTGCTCTAACTTCTATTCTCATCAATTTCACACATTGAATATGTTTCTAGTGTATCAAAATAATCATACATAATTTTTTAAGGTCTTAAGAGGGCACTAGAGTTTTTACTTTGATTTTTAATCACTCATAATGTTTCTTTAAGCTTCAAAAATATAGATTGTGCATATTTACCTAGTTTAGTGATAATTTTTAATTTCAATTCAATTTTCATTAGCTAAATGCGAATTCAGTTCTTTAGGCTTATTATTTTCATATTATTTAAGCTTTTAAGTTCATCATAGACGATTCATTTTATTTACTAAAAAAAAAGAGTCCTTGGTTTATTGAGTACTAAGTGAAACACCCCTTTAGGTGTATTTTATAACTTCAAAAGGGGTCATTTAGTTGATTTGGTAGTTTAGTCTTGTAAAGGTTCCTCTTTTCCTCAAAAAGAGTTGTTAAAGGTTGCTCTTTACCTTTAACAAAGAAGATCATGTATTGTAAGGGTTACTTTTTACCCTAAAAAAAGATTGTACTTATTTTTTGTGAGTTAGTTAAATTTCTAACAAGTAGTTAGAGAGTAAATTAGGCAATTGTTAGGGATTGTTGAACCACTATAAATTTTAGTATACTTTCTCTATCCTTAACTCCTTATTTATTGCTTGTTGTGTTGTTTGGTTATCGCTTACACTGATATTTAATTAACACTGATATTAACATATCATACTAGATTGAATATTAGTTTAGTGATTGCATTTAGACTTAATTAGTTTAGCTGACTATTTTAATTAGTTTAGAAAATTTTTAATCACTCAGTTCACCCTTATCTCCTCTTGAGTTCCTTTTAGGACTTACAATTGGTATCATAGCCTTAGTCTCACATTTACATTAATTTCTAATGAAATTTTAATTAAACATCTATTACGACATATTTGCTAGGTTCATCTTGTCATGAGGGTCAACACATTAGTAGGACACCATTTTTAATAAGAATGATTACTTGTAATGGAAAACTAGGATGAGGTTTTTTCCTAACCAAAAATGTTAAATTGTGGGATATAGTGAATGAAGGGTTATACATTTCCACTAAGATTAAAAGTGGTCAAAGAGTTTAGAAGGTGAAGGAAGAGAGGAATGTTGAACATTAAAGATTAGTTTCATTAAGTAATAGAGTTGTTAATATTTTCTTTTAATATTTTATTTTATGAATTAAGTAGGAATGAATTCAATAGAGTGTCTATGTGCGAAACAGCTCATGAAATTTAGCATACATTAGAAGTTACTTATGAAGGTACCAACCAAGTGAAAGAAAGTAAGGTGTCCATGTTCATTCATCATTATGAGTTATTTTCCATGTGTCATAAGTAAAGAATTTTTTATATGTATACTAGATTCGTTGACATCATAAATTTATTAAAGGTTCTAGGAAAGACATATTCAAATGTTGAATTGTTAGAAATATTTTTAGGTCTTTACCAAAGGAATGAGAGGCAAAGGTAATCATCATTCATGAGAAAAAAAACCTTAATAGTTTACTTTTAGATGAATTAATAGTTTCATTTCTCACACATAATATGAGAATGAATATGACAAAAGCAAAGGAAGAAGAAGATACAACAAGAATAAAAAACTTGCTATTTAAAACTAAGAAAGAGGATTATAGTAAAGAAGAGAGCTCTTTAAAAGATACTAAGGATGACATAATCTCCTTACTAGAAAGTTCAAGAAGAAAAATGCCTTCTCTAAGAGAAAAGATTAAGGTATGAATGATTTTTTAAAAAAATACCATACTAATGTTTTTTTTTAATGTAAGAAACCAGACCATTTGAAGAACCAATGCCCACTTCTCAAGGAGCATGAGAAAGATGAAAGAAGGGAGAAGAAGGACAAGAAGGTGAAGAAAGTCTTGAAGGCTTTGTGGGAGACAGAAAGCAGATTGGAGAGTGATAAATTTGAGATTGGAAGTCCCAAATTTTGTCTCATGGCTTTGGAAGATAAGTACAATCTACTTTCCAATCTAATTATGATGAGAATAATGACGTGGATGTAAGATTGAGCTATGATGAGTTAATTAGGTGTTTAGAACATGCTACCTTAAGAAGGAGTAAATTATCTTCTAAACACAAGGAATGCATGAATTTTATGGATGAAGAAATTAAAGAATGACCTACATGCTTTAGAATTTAGAAGTGTAGATATTGACGATGATAAGAAAAAGATTATACATGAAAATGATTCTTTAAAGGAGGGGGTAAAATAACTAAAAGAATCATTAGAAGAACTAATTAAAGGAAAGGATAAGCTGGATAATATGCTAGAACCCTAAAAGGCTTCTAATGATAGGTTTGACTTAGGCTGCACTCAAGGGAGTGGAATACCTAATGCCAAGACTAATTTTATAAAAAGGAAAAGTTTAAATGAAGAGCGTGTTCTTAAGATTTCATTTCATCATGGTGCCTTCACATCTAGCCCACTTTCTACGAAGAACAACCATGCATTTATATATGCTTTTAGACCATCATTTAGGACGAATATGCATAAATTTAAAAATAAATAAAATTTCTTTATAAATGCTCAATCACTAAATTATGCATATAGGCCACCAATTAGACACATCAAGATTTATATATACGAACAATTTTAGACCAAATGCGTATTTTCATAAAGTTACATATGTTTCCATTAGTAAGAGAGAGAGAAATTTTATACTATTGAGTTGAATAATCTGTCTAACAAAAATGTTAAGCACTTGATTTCTATAAATGAGGATGTATGGATGTGGCATATGAGGCTTTAAATCTTTGCAACAAGAAGCGATTGAGTGGCCTATTTAAAATAAAGTATGAAAAAGACAAGATATGTGATGTATGCCAAATAGGCAAGCAAACCAATGCCTCATTCAAAAAGTAAAATGTAGTAACAACTTCTAGACCTTTGGAATTTTTGCATATGGATTTTTTTAGACCATAGAGAGTAGCTTAGTTAGTAAATTATATACATATGTGATTATTGATGATTATAGTAAATTTAAATGGATTATGTTTCTTGATGGTAAAGATCAAAGTTTTAGATCTTTTATCAAATTTACCAAAAGAGGTCAATTAGAAATAGGCTACATGATTACTTAAATTAGAAGTGATCAAGATAGAAAATTTGAAAATTATTTATTTGATGCTTATTGTTAATATAATGAAAATTTTCATAAATTTTCAACTTCTAGAATCCCTTAACAAAATGGAGTTACTGAGAGAACAAATAGAACATTGCAAGAAATGGTTAAAACTATGTTAAATGAGAATAATGCTTCTAAATATTTTTGGGTAGAAGTGATTGTATGTGCATATCATGTGTCCAATAAGATCTACATAAGATCTTACATAGATAAAAATTCTTATGAACTTTGGTATGTGAAGAAACCAAAGGTGAGTTATTCTAAAATTTTTGGTTGTAAATGCTTTATTTTGAATACAAGAGATAATTTAGGAAAGTTTAATGCAAATTGGAAGAAGGCATTTTTGTAGGCTATTCATTTACTAGTAAAGCCTATAGCGCGTTTAACAAGACGATTATGATGATTGAAGAGACAATGCATATGGTTTTTGATGAATATAACCCTTTTGTCATTGAGAAAAATGTTAATGATGATGATATGGGTTTATCTGAGGATATGGACAAATTACATTGGGAATATCATAAAGAGGATAACTTAGATATTCAATCTTCTCCTAGTGAATCAATTGTTGAACTAAGTGAGAATGTAAGGAGAGATGAGAGTTTGTCTAGAGAGTGGAGGCTTAAGAAAGATCACCTCCTAACCAAGTCATAGGCGATGTTAGAAGAGGAATAGCCACAAGATCAACCTTTAAAGACTTGTCCCGTATAGCTTTTATTTCTAATATAGATCCTTAAACCATATATGAAGCTTTAAATGATGAGAGCTAGATTTTAGCCATTAATGATGAATTAAACCAATTTGAAAGGAAAAAAATATAGCTGTTAGTATCTAGGCCTAATGATCATCAAATTGTTGGTACTAAATGGGTCTTTAGAAACAAGCTTGATGAGGATGAAACATTATAAGAAATAAGACTAGATTGGTAGTTAAAGGATATATTCAAAAAGAGGGAATTGATTATAAGGAAACATTTACACCTATAACTATATTAGAAGCTATTGGATTACTTTTGGCATTTTCATCTTTTATAGGTTATAAACTTTATCAAATGGATGTCAAAAGTGCATTTTTTTAATTGTTTTATTCTAGAAGAGGTGTATGTAGATCAACCACTAGATTTTCAAAACCATGATGCTCAAACCATGTTTATAAGCTTTAAAGGCATTATATGCTCAAAAATAATCTCTTAGAGCTTGGTATGAGAGGTTACATGCTTTCTTAATTCAAAATGGTTTTTCAAAGGATAAGGTGGATACTACTTTTTTTATTAAGAATGATCGTGATGATATATTGATTGTGAAAATTTATAATAATGAAATTATTTTAGGAGCGACTAATGACAGGTTGTGTAAAGAGTTTGCAAGCTGCATGACATCTTGAGATTAGTATGATAGGAGAGCTTATTTTCTTTCTTAGCTCATAAATTAAGAAAAATGAAAGATATAATTTTTATTAGTCAAGCTAAATACACCAAGGGGTCGCCTAATAGGTTTGGTATGGATTCAATAAAACCTTTAGGAACCCTAATGAGCATTACTACTAAGTTGAATAAGGATGAGGAAGGAATAGATTCCCAGTTGTATAGAGATATGATAAGTAGCTTATTGTATCTTAGTACTAAGAGTCCTAACATTACGTTCAATGTGCGTTTGTGTGCTAAATTCCAATCAAGTCCTAAAAAGGATCATTACTTAGTTGTTAAAAGGATCTTGAGATATTTAGTTAATACTTCATCTTTAAGTTTGTTGTATCCTAGAAATGCATTCATTGAGTTAGTTAATTTTTCGAATGCTGATTACACTGGCAGATTATTAGATAGAAGGAGTATATCTAGCACTTGTCAATTTCTATATAATGCATTGGTTTCTTAGTTTAGTAAGAAGAAAACTTCAGTGGATTTATCTACAGCTAAAGTAGAATATGTGGCATCCGATAGTTGTTGTATACAAATACTTTAGTTTAGGTATCAACTTAAAGATTATGGCATAGAGGTTACAAAGATTCCAATTAGATGTGATAAATCTAGTGCCATTTTCCTAACCAAGAATCCAATTTAATATTCAAGTATTAAGTATATTGAGATAAGATATCAATTCATAAGAGATCATATGCAAAATAGTGATATAGAATTAGAGTTTATAGACACATAACACCAATTAGCCAATATCTTCACTAAACCAATGAATAAGGATAGGTTGTGTCTGATTAGAAGGGAATTAGGCATGATTAATGGTATGTATATATGAACTTTTGCATGTTCTAGCATGAATTTTTAACCTTCATTTATGATTATGCATGATTTTTTAATTTTTATGCGTATTTATTGGTGCTTCTCACCTTTCACTAATGTTTTATACAACTTTTAAGCTTTAATATGATCTCCTCTGTGTTTTTACTCTTTTTAATGATGTCAAAAAAGGAGATAAAGTTGTGTGATATTAATTATATCATTAAGGGGGAATCCTAAATTTTGGACAATTTTTAAGTTTATGTGTGGTTTTATTGTATAATTTGTGAAGAAAAACGAGTTTAATAAATAACATGCACTTTGTAGGTTCTTATGTTTTTTATAGTGTAAAATATGCATAATATGTGATTTTGGATATTAAAGATGCATAATATGTATCTTTCAAGTTTAAAGATGTATAATATGTGTATTTGCTTATGTATTATTGCTTTTACATGTGTTTATGCATATGTTTAGGGAGAGCTTAAGTTTCTTTAATGTTTGAATTGAGGGGGAGTATAATGTACATGTGATATGATTGACAATGAATGATGTTCGAGATTTGGTGATATCTATAGTTTAAAATATTTGATTTTGCATAAGTTTTTATTCCCTAATATCACATTTTTTTCATCATTAAAAAGGGGGAGATCATTGAACCAAAGGAGGTTATAATCTTAGTTTTAATGATGACAAAACATGATTCTTTACTAATGATTTAAGTTTACGTTATAAAGCTCAAAGATACATATAATTGAAGATGAATTCACTGTGGAAAGTATAAGCTAAGAGGTAAAATTCTGAAGCAATTGGTTTAAAGCATCAAGGAAGCTCCAAGATCTCTACTTAGGTAGCTTAGAACTTGTTTGTAAGTTTTACTTAATGTTCAATTGATTTAAGGGATTAATTTTAGTGTTCATTGCATATCACTATTTTAAAAATTGCATAAAGTTTCATTATATAGGCCAATTTATGGTTTTGAGGTCATTAAATCAATTTGATCACTCATATAGTCTCAAATTTTGTTTTAAAACTTGTTTGAAGTCATGTTTAACATTAGGAAATTGTTTAGAAAGGTTTGTAACTTGTTTAAACTATATTTTAGGCTTTCTGATCCTTAACTGTTTGACAACAATGGTACTATTTTATAACTACCGTTGATATCCTGTCTGTCCAAAAGATCAATGGTAGTTTTAATCGATGATCAATGACATCGTTAATAAACTTAATAACCACTATTAAAGTCTAATGGCTAGTTTTTTTAAAGGTTGCAATTCATCGGTTTTGTCCATTTTTTCATCCCTAACGTCTCGTTTTGTTCCTAGCAACCATTTAACTTAATAAAACTATAAATAAGTACTCTTGACGTTTTTTAACAATATTTCTTCCTCTTTGATTCTTTCTTCAAGCTCTCAAAAGCAAATCACTCAAAATTGTCACTGTTTATAGTTCACCTTCTGTATTCATCAATTTTTAGTGCTCAGATCTATTTTTGTTTCTTTAAAATCATCATAGATGTTTTGTTTAAGGTCTCTAAAGTGCACTTGAGCTTTTACTTCAATTTTTAAGCACTCATAACAATTGTTTGAGCTTTATAGTGGCAAATTGCATAAAAACTATCTATTTTGTGCTCTACCTTCTATTATCATCAATTTCACACATTGAATCTATTTTTGGTGCATCACAATCATCATAAAAATTTTGTTTAAGATCTTAAGAGTGTACTAGATCTTTCACTTTGATTTTTAAGAACTTATAACATTTGTTTGAGCTTCAAAATTATAGATTGTGCTTATCTGACAAGTTTAGTGATTATTTTCATTTCAATTTAACTTTCATTAGTTAAATCCAAATTTAGTGCTTCATATTTGATATTTTCATATTATTTAAGCTTTCAAGTGCATCATAGATTATTCATTTCATTTATTGAAATAACAAGGCTTTTGATTTATTAAGCATTAAGTGAAACACCTATTTAGGTATGATTTATAACTTCAAAATGGATCATTTAGTTCATTTGGTATTTTAATCTTTTAAAATATCCTCTTTGCCTCAAAAGGAGTTGTTAAAGGTTTTTTTGTTGATAAATCAGAATTTTTATTAATCAAAATCAGAGTTATGTACAATTCTAAAGAGAACTAATCTCAACCGAGACAACAAAGCACTAAGGATAGAAGAACAAGCATCTCAGACATCCAAGAGATCCTACAGCAATACTAGAATTTACAAAGGGAAAAACCAAAAAGCCCCTAAGTAGACAAACTAGCTAAGCATCACACACTAGGAAACCAACCAAAAGAGTTGTAACACCAAACCATACCAACAGGAAAGCATTGCCAAACCGAACAAAAGAGCTACAGAGTATACAAGGGACAGTTCTCCTTTAACAAAGAAGATCATGTCTTATAACAGATACTCTTTATCCTATAAGAAGATCATGTCTAGTAAAATTTTCAACAAGTAATAAGAGAGTAAATTAGGCAATTATTAGGGATTGCTGAACTAATATACTTTTGGTGTACTATCTCTACCGATAACTCCTTATTTGTTTCTTGTTGTGAGGTTTGGTTATTTTTTACATTGATATTTAATTGGAATTGACATTTGAGTATCATATTAATTTGAATATTTTTTTAATGATGACACTTAGATTGAATTGGTTTAGATAGCTAGCTTAATTAGTTTAGAAAATTTTTTAGTTACTCAGTTCACCCCCTCCTCCCTCTTGGGTGCTTTTTAGGGTTTACATATTCCAATATGAAAAATCATTACCATTAAGAAAATGGTACTTTACACATATCCAGCCCCTCGTGATTATATGAATCATTCAAAACATTCAAATGTTGAATAGAAATAGTTCTCACTAATTTTGTTAGAAATTCAAGCACTAATGAGACATGTGCTGAACCAAGGTGGTTCTAATCATGTGTTTTGATGATGACAAAACATTATTCTTACTAATGTCTAAGCCATGGATGTTTATAAGATAGGTTGATGTGTAAAGGGTAAGAGCATCTATGTGGAGCCTAAGGTTGAAGACTAAGGTAAAAGAGCTCAAGCATTAGATGATTAAGAGCTTGAAGATCAAAGATCAAATGATAAAG
>JAOXYD010144759.1:0-10646 GCA_028565735.1 Pinacopodium congolense
CTATACCTCGAATGGCTATAGGGAGCTAAGCATCACCAACAGCCTAGTCGTATTCCTATACTCATATAGCCATAAGGCTCTATGAATCTAAAAGGACTGCGGGGAGTTAAGTATCACGAATAAACTATCCCTCGCTCAATGCATCTAAAATCATATTCACATCAATAATAAACATAACAAATAAGGATCCAGCAGGAAGTTAAGCTTCAACCAGGATCGGTCCATAAACATATCACAATATCACAAAACTTTATAACTCTCAAGATCATAACCAGTAGGCATCTGGTCTTGTTGTATACCTATTAGGTGGCACGTCTTACAAATCTTTCCTCCTCCACAATCATAATCACCAAAAACACATCAATGTATAATCCATAATAACAATCATACTATTTCATAAAGCAAGCATTAAATTATGCAAGGATAATCATACATATACGTAGTGTGCAACCTAAATGTATTTGCTCAAATAGCTCGATAATATATAGGCTTGTGAAAATGAGAATACGCGATATCGTTCGTATACATACTACTTATATATATATATATATATATATATATACTAAGTAAATAAATATATATTTAAGTTAATGTATATAGATATGGATAGTAATCCATACTAACATTGAACTTTATTCAAAGCCTAGTATAAATAAGTAAGTCGATATGAACTTGATAAGTGTACGTGTCTGTCTAAATCGTGCGATGTGGTTTCTACTCCTAATGAACCTATTAAATAGGAAAGCAAATATCTCGATTAGTGTTAAATAAAAGTTATTAGATTCAAGTAAAAGCCTAGGTATCATCTGAATTGCTAAAATAATCCAATTATGTAATTCAATTACTACTCTTATTCTTGCCTCATCTTGCCATAATTTTTAATTTGCAAACCGTTGAGAATCTCACTATGATCCTGAGGAGAAAAATAGCGAGTATTATTTATAGGATTTTTAGATTTTTTTGTGTGGAAAGGTACTGGAAGAGTCACCAGAACAGTAATTTCGATAATTGGAATATTCCTCTGATCACCAAAATATTCCTTCCAATCCCCAAAATATTTGCAGTCTCAAAATTTAATGATTTTTATATCAAATGAAAGATCATAATGAAGTAGAACAAATTTTTTCCAAACTAACATGCTCAACTTCTTAACAAATTTTAAAGAATTGAAGAAAAATTATTCGAAACCATAACTTCTTTTTCCATTAATCAGCGGTGATCCAAGTAGCGATTGGTGACGAGATCATAGCATTTTTGTTCTTGACATCAAGATGAGTTAATTAGTTGTGGTAATGGCTAGCAACAACCACCAAAGACTATGGATTGATGGTTAGAGTTTTGTCACTTTTTTCTCAATTTTCATGACTATTATGATAATATTAATGAATAAAACTAGTATAGTTATGATGGGCTCGTTGAGAGGAAGAGATTAGTATATATAAATAGTAACATTTAGGGGAAAGAGAATGAAAATTGAGAAAAATAAGGGAAGAGAGAGTTATATTTATATGAGGGAGAGGGGTATTAGATTCTCCCCTCATTACAAGAAAAAAAATCATCCTCAAATTTTTACAACAATTCATGATTAAGGAAACAAATAAAAATACAATTCTCACATCTCTCACTCTGCCTCCCAGGTAACTTCTTCAATGTTACCATTCCTTCACTTCACCTTAACCATGGAATTTTATTTTGATCGAAGTTGTTGCACTTGAAAATTCACCATGGTCACTAGTTCATCTTCGTAAGTCAATTTCTCACTCACTTCCATGCTAAGAGGCTAAAGTATATGAGAAGAATCGGGTATGTATTTATGAAACACATAAATGTGTAATATTGGATGTACTTGAGTCATATTTAGAGGTAATGCCAATCGATACGTTACATTTTCAAGCCTTTCAATTATCTCGTAAGGTCTAATATATCATGGAGATAATTTTCCTTTCTTTCCAAATCTCATCATTCCTTTTATCGGGGATATCTTTAGAAATATAAAATCTCTAACTTGAAACTCCACCTCTTTATACTTCGAATCTGTATAACTCTTCTGCCTACTGAAAGTTGTCTTAAATCTCTGCTTAATTCATGGAATCTTCTCTAAGGAGATTTTGATTAATTTTGAGCTCTCTAATTTCTTTTCGCCTATCTCCTCCAAACGCATCGGTGATATGCAATTTTGTCCATATAATACCTCATATGATGCCATTCCATTGCTATTGTGATAGCTACTATTATAATTGAACTCAATCAAAGGTAAGTGCAAATCTCAAGCACCACCGAAATCTATCACACATATCCTTAACATACCCTCTAGCATTTAAATTGCCCTTTTAGACTGTCTATTAGTTTGAGGATGAAATGTTGCACTAAAATCTAATCTAGTACCCAATGTCTCTTGTAACTTCCTCTAGAACCGAGATATGAACTACAATACTGGATTCGAGACTATCGATACGAGTATTCCTTAGACGCACACTATTCGGTTGATATATACTTGAATAAGCTTGGATACTGAATAGGTAGCTTTCATAAGTAAGAATGCACTAACTTTGTCATCCTATCTACGATCACCTAAATTGAATCTCTTCGAATCCTAATATAGGGTATGCCAACCATAAAATCCATCATTATCCTTTCTCATTTCCATTCAGGAATTGGTAGTTGTTGTAACTTATATGAGGGCTTCTGATGCTCAACTTTTACTTGTTGTCACATCAACTACTTAGAGACATATTCAGCTACATCCTTTTTCATACCGTCCCACTAATATGTGTCTATAATATTATGGTATATCATGGTAGAACTCAGATGTACATTATATACCACATAATGTACTTCCTCTAAAATCTCCTCCTTTAAGTTTTCTAACTCTAAAACACACAATTTTCTATTCATTCTTAGGATGCCCTCTCCATCGATTTAAAAATCTAAGCGACGTCCTTCTCAAAATTCATACATCAGTTTTTAAAATTTAGAATCCTGACATTAAGCAACCTTGATCCTATCTATCAATACCAATCGCACCTTGATGCTTGCTGGTAGTACAGTAGCTTCTAAAATCTAAAACTGAGTGTCTCGGTCTATCAAATCATGCAACTCTTTAGTCAAAGCTCTCCTCTTTACTGCAATGTGCACTAAATTGATCGATGATTTCCTACTTAGCGCATCTGCTATGACATTTGCCTTTTCAGGATGATATTGAATTGCACAGTTGTAGTATTTTAGTAATTTCATCCAACTTCTTTGCCTCATATTCAAGTTTTTATGCTAAAATATATATTTTAAGCTCTTGTAATCTGTAAAAATCTCACATGTCTCATCATATAGATAATGTCTTCAAATCTTAAAGGCAAAGATCACCATTTACAAATTTAAATCATGCATAGGGTAATTCTATTCGTACTTTTTCAATTTTTTAGAAGCATAAGCAATCACGTAACCATTTTGTATCAATACACCTCTAAGGCCAACTTTTGAAACATCATAGTATAATTGAATCCTCCACCTTCCATTGGTAAAGCCAGTACTAGAGATGTAGTTAAATACTCCTTTAGTTTTTGAAAGCTCTCCTCATAGGCAATGCACTAAATGAATTGAATATTCTTTGCATCAATCGAGTCAACATGACTGTGATCTTAGAAAAATCTTAAACAAACCTTCATAGTAGCCTGTTAAACTTAGAAAACTTTAACTTTGCACCTGTGTCACTGTCTTTGGTCTTCCCAATTCGTTATAACTTGTACTTTCTTTAGGTCCACTTGTATTCCGTCTTGACATATCACATTTCCTAAGAATGCGACACTTTCAAGATAAAATTTACACTTCAAGAACTTGACATACTGTTGATGTTCTCGAAGTGTCTGTAACACCAATCTTAAATAATAAACATTCTCCTTATCTTTCTACGAATATACCAAAATGTCGTCGATAAAGATGATCACAAATCTATCCAAGAACGGATTAAATACTATATTCATCAAATATATAAAAGCTATTAGAGCATTTGTAAGGCCAAAAGATATTACTAAGAATTCATAATAGCCGTATCGAGTTCTAAAAGCAGTCTTAGATAGATCTTCTCCTCTAATTCTCAACCAATAGTATCAAGACCTTAGGTCAATCTTAAAAAAATTATCTAGCACCTTAAAATTGGTCGAATAGATCATTAATTCGAGGTAATAGATACTTATTGCGAATGATCACCTTATTCAACTGTCGATAATTAATGCACAAGTAGAGAAAACCATCATTTTTCTTCACAAATAGTATCAGTACATCCCATGATGATGTGTTAGGCCTAATAAAACCCTTATCTAAAAGATCTTATAACTATTCTTTTAATTTCTTTAACTCTACAAGTATCATTCTATAAATTAATGCAAAATTAGATTTCTCACTTTAGAGGTAAGCACGATCGCTCCTTAGGAAACACATAAAAAAAAACTTCTGAACTACTTAAACACTCTGGAGATCATTACTTTCTACAACTAAATCCCTTCTTGAGGCAAAAAATCCTTGACACCCTTGTCTGAGCATCTTATTAGCTATTAATGCTGAAACTATGTTAGAGGGGATAGGTCTTTTATCTCCCTTAAAGGTAAATTACACATCCCCTAGAATCTAAAATACCACTTCCTTCTCTCTACAATTCAAGGTGGCATAATGACTGAACAGTCAATCCATTCCTAATATTACATCAAAATCTATAACCAGTAACATAAAAAAAATTCACTACCAATCTCTTACCATCAAAATCAACATGATAGGAGTAATAGATAAATTCACCTCTATGGCATCAATTAGACGTGTGGATACTGATAAGGATTCTTCCATACTATCCAATACTACTTCTAATCTCATAGAAAAGTTGGGCGACATAAGAAAACGAGTCACTCCCGCATCTATCAAAATCACAACTTCTAATTCATAGATAAGAAGGATACCTGACACTACTACATTGAAAGCTTATACATCTTGAGGAGTGAGGGTGAACGTTCTGGCCTGACCACAACCTACATGCTGAGAGTTAGAGGGTTATCCCAAACTATAGCCTCTAGATCTACCTCTTAAATGCCTTCCTCTAAACCCTCATTTCTGCTAACTACCAAACTGTGATCCTCCTAGTGGCTAATGAAATAGAGGTTACATCACACTAGAAGAAGATTGTTGACATCTCATTGCTAGACAATCCCTGATTAAATGAATGTACTGACTACATTTATAACAAGCTACTTATGGTATGTAGCATGGACCTTGATGCCTCCTACTACACTGCTGGCAAATGGAGGAAGCTCGAGCCCAAACTATTACGTATTGAACTCTACCCGCTACTATTACTACTTACTCCAGGCATGAATTTAAATCCTTCCTATTGAACCAACGGTTGATTCTACCTTTATTTTGATGATGAAAAAGTACTTTTTTCTAATGTATTTATGAAATTTTTTATAGATAAGTTTGAAGAAAATAAGTCTTAAAGTGTATGGTGAAGATTTGAAATGCATGGTTGTAGAACTTTATAGTTGAAAAGCATATTTAAGAGTTTGTCTTAAAGAAAGATGAAATTGAAGATCGTCTTGATGACAAGAGAAGCATTATAGATGAACTTGAAGATTGAAGATTGAAGATCAAGTTCAAGAGTAATTTATAGATTTTTGTGTAAGTTATTGTGTAAGTCTTTTCTTAGCTTTACCATAGTGTTGATAGGGCTCAATCATACATATTCATTCATATTTAGTATTTGCATATATGATGCATAATCAAAAGGTACTATATTTGCTTGATGTATGTAAAAATCCTATTGATACATGGATAAATGCGTGTTTGGTACTTCATTAGTATATATGATGAATGGATGAGTAAGTTGATAATTTGGTGAAATTGGTATAACTTCTTTAAATCATGGAATAATGTTTTAGATAAATTTTGTGTAAATTGAAGTTGTATAAATTGATTAAGTATATAGTTATATGAGATAAAGAGAATGAAATTGATTAGATTAATATATTAAGAAATTTTTTTAAATTAGATGAATTAATTTTATTAAGTTTGTATAATTGTGTAAAATGTGTTAAGGTATGACTGATATTGTTTGTTTATGTTAAAATATATTGAAGTGGGTTAAGAAGTGAATATAATTTGTTTTAGATTAATTGATTAAGTTTGGATGAAGTTTGGAAGTTGGATTACTGACTCAAGAGAGCTAATGAGGAGATAGGTCATCCTAATGACATATCGGTCGATCGAAAATGTTATGAAAATGGAACGGTAACTTAGCAACATTTGGATTTTGCAACGGTAATATCATTAAATGTTTTGGAACGTTAGGTAATTGTAACTTAACGATTTTATTGAGTTGTTTAGTTATAAATATGTGTTGTTTATGTGATTTATGGTGTGAGAAAAAATAATTAAACATCTATACATCGAGATTGAGCATTCTTGAAGTTATTTGAATATGTTTATATGAGTTGTGAGTATTCTTGTGAGTTTTAATGTTGCATTTCATTCACAAGTATTGTGTGAGCCCTTATATACGTTAGTGAGTCAACAGTAACTATTTTGTGAAGTGTGGTTGTAAAAAGGGTAGAAATTGTGAGTGATCTCTTGTAAAAGTTGTTCTTGAGCCTTGAGAAAGAAGTGAGTTGAGAGGTTATTCCTTAACTTTAGAAAAGGGAGTGATAGGTATTCCTTAGCCTTGAAAGGAAGAGTGAAAGGTTATCCTTGAACCTTGAAAAAGAATTGTATTGCTAACAATGTATTTGTTTTGGTTACAATAGTGTAAAAATCTCAACAGTGATGATGGGGACTAACCGTAGGAGTAAGTGGACAACTACGAATTAGAATAAATCATTTGTGTCCTTCTTCCTTACTCTTTTACTTTTACGCAATTATTTTTATTATTTAATTTATTGTTATTATTCAAATCGATAAATTATAATTGTTGTTTAACTTTCGCATTTAAATAAATTAGTAAAAGATTAAGTTGTATAACTTAGAAGAATTTTTAACACCTAATTCACCCCCTTTAGGTGTGATATAAGGCTAACAATTAGTATCAGAGCCTATGTCTTACATTGGTATAATTATAATGAATTAGTGAGTAAAAATTATGACACTTAGTTTAGAAGCACCTCCTTTGTTTATAGGAGATAATTTTAGATATTAGAAAACTGGAATGAATTTTTAAAAAAATCTAGAGAAAATTATTGGAAAATAATATAAAATGATCTTTATATACCTTCAAAACCTATAGAAAGTTTAACATTTAAAGAATTATTAGAATTAAATGATGAGTATGAGCTTATTTCGTTTAATTATAAAGTTATGGGTATTTTATGATTTGCTATAAGTGTACAAGTATTTGACAAAATTGCATCCATATGTGAAAGTGCTCAAGAAATATGGTATGCATTAAAAGAAATCTACCAAGATGATGAAAAGGAAAGTGAACACAAAGAAGTAACCTTCTTCTTATATTTCATGGATGACAAGATGCGTATTTCCACAACTCCTGTGATAATGATGTACCTTTTTGTTCTAAATCTCATGATAATGATGATGAATGTGATATAAAATATGCCTATGAATAATTTTTAGAATCTATAGAATCCTTGACAAAGAAGAAAAAGAAGTGTTTAGAAAAAAAGTAGAATTAAAGAAGGAAATTGAATGTGAAATGCAAAAATTGATAGAGGAGAATAGGATTTTTAAGAATAAATTAGAATTGATGAATGTGGATGTTAGTGAGCTTGAAATAAAAGAAAAAAAATGCATCATTAAAGAAAGAGATAAGTTCCCCTAAGGATTCATTTGCTAAATTCACTAAAAAGAATGAGAAATTAAAAAACATGTTGAGTTGTCAAAAGGTTGTAAATGATAGACATAGTTTAGGTTATGTTAGTGATAATAGACCTTCTTCTAGTATGAAAAAATTTGTTAAAGGAAAAAATAGAGGAAGAAGAACCTACTTCATCCATTAAAAATGTTTCTAGGATTTCATCATCTAAATCTCATCATAAGAATCATCATACATTTTTTTTATGCATCAAGATCGTCTAAAAAGAATGTGCAAGTGCCAAAAAATAGATATAATTTCTTTGTTAATACACATCATCAAAATAATGCATATAGGCCTTCTCCTTCATATCAATCGACCTAAGGTCGGTCAACTGATAGGATCAATTAACCAACCGATAGTCTATTAAGCCACATTTTCAGTTTCCTTGTTTAAGATTTCATTATTGCTACTGCTTACCGTCGCTTTCCTTAAAATCCCATCTTGTTTACTTCTTTCTTCCTCTAATTATGTGAGTTCTTCTCCCTAGAATGATTCCTTCTCTCTTTCAATCTTGAATAATGTTTTTGAATGATGTTTGCTTAGTTTGTTTTAGGAATATTATCCATAATTGATGATTGATGCCTTTAAGTTTAATATTTTTAAGTCTTGACATGGTTTGCATTCGAAATCATTATTAAGAATGCTTGAATATAATTTTTTTTATAAAATACTTCTTTATTTCGTTGAGTATGTGTTAATTGGTTGAAAATCCTTTTGAATGACATTATTATATGATTAGTTTTTGCTTGTTTAGGTCAAATGAAACTTATGACTTGACAAATGTTTATTTTGAATGCTTTTCAGATGTTTAGCATATTTTTAATAAATTATGAATTTTTAATCCCTTTTATATTTTTAAAACTTGAACTTGAATTTATTGTAAGAAATTCCCTTCGTTGAGGGGAGCTTAGAAGCTTTATAAAAGATGAAGGATTCCTTTGTTTACTAAAAGAATTTTCGAAAGTTTAAATTGCCTCCATACATTGATTTATTAAAAGTTTTGAAAGCTTCATAAGGCGTTAAAATATTTGAAATTGGACATCATGTATTTTAATGTTAAAGATCTCATAGAGTATGTTTTCAATAATTTATGTCATGGCATTCGACTTTAAAAATCTCATAATGATATTTTTGAGCATGTTATTAAAATCCTTATAAATGCATGATTTTCAAGCATAGATAGTTTGATAGGATAAAGAGTTAAAATGCATGAACTTTTACAAGAAACGATGAAATTAATGGCATTTAAATTTTTGATATAGGTTTTTGAAATCTTATGACATTTGATTGCATTTATCATCAATGTTTAGAAGTCTTAATTTTAAAGCATTATGTTTTTATTTAGGGGGAGCATGGAACTTTCTCTAGCTTTAAGTTTCAAAAGTTGATTTTTGATAAATTCATACACAATATTATTTTTCAAAGATGGAAAAGGATTCATTCGTTAAAAAAGGGGAGTTTTTTTTTTTTTTTTGGATAATGCGTTTGATGTTTATATGTCTATAACTTGTTAATTCCTTTCATATGGTTCTCTTTGATTTAGATGATATTGCTTTAATTTATGAATATTACAGTTATTTAAAGAATGATTATAGATTTAATGTTATTTTACTCTCTTTATGCATTTTACACTTTGTGACAAAAGTTTGAATCATCAAAAATTGAAATTACATAAATTGAGTGGGGTCTTAAATTTTGAAAACTTTGAAATTATGCAATTTGTAAAGTTTTGAACTTTTTAATTAAGTTTGACTAACTTTGGGGAGTTAGTCGAATTCTTAATAATTTTGTGATGAAACTTGAGTTATTTGAAGCAACCTTGGAATCGTGTAAAGCAATTTAATTGGTATCTTGAGATTGTTTTTATCCTGTATGATATTGTGGTATTAATTTGATTTTTGGTTTCAATGTATCTTAAAGGGGAGTATCTGTTTTGGTAATGATAAGTGATATTTGGTGTGTTATTACTACTTGGTTGTTTTAAGTGTTATTAACAACTAGTATTGTGATATTTATCTTGTTCATTAGTATCAATTATCAGTTTTCCTTGTTTTTCCTTATAATTGGCATCACTAAATCAATTTTCCAACAATTGGTAATTGATGATGTTATTAGTAAGTAGTATCTTTTTTTAAAAATCGGTTTCTATTGAGAGTGAATACAATGTTTGGTATCAAGTTTTGTTTTCTACTGTTTGATATCATATTTTTTAACAATTGGTATAAACGAATTACATTTTCAATAAGTTTGGTATCAAATATGTGAGTTTTGACTAATCATCTCTTTCTAAAAACAATTGGTACATTTTTTAATTATTATTGAAATTTGGAAATGAGTTCGGTTGTGTTATCCATTCTTTAAGTATCAATGACATAGTATTTTCAGTTTGTTTTTGTATATGTTATTAAGGATGAGTATATTTGAAAGTTAAGGTATGATTTGTTTTGGTATGAAATCACAGTTTGGACATTAATAAAAGAAAAAGTTGTGTATTCCTTCTCTATGTGATTCATGTTTATCTATTGTTATTATAGTGTTATACATTTTGTATGTGATTTGTTTTTTATATTGACGTTTGAGTGTTCTAATTTTTTGTAATTGTATGTATACTTTTTGATGATTACAAAAAGGGGGGGATGAAGTTTTTAATAATGGATGAAAGTATATATTTATGAAAAATTGTTTCCAATGATCCTTTTATTACTATAAAAAATGTATATGTTCAACATGTTCCTAAATTAGAAAAATAATGGAAAGGCATTGATATGGAACCTATTTCATTAAATGACAATGCATGCATATTTAA
>JAOXYD010144780.1:0-10645 GCA_028565735.1 Pinacopodium congolense
GGTGCACTTGCCTTAAAAGTACATTGGTTTCAAAGTAAAAATCATTTCGAACGTCTGTCAATTTTAAAGTCACCTAAACAACGCAACATGTTTATATTTTACTTATAGGTTACATAATCAACAAGAAAATGGGTGGAGAATGATCTTTTCAAAATCCTCTTGATTAGTAAAAATAATTTTAAAGGAGTTTTGGATGAATGTGTGAGTTTAGAAAATGTTTTAAAGTGTTAAGAATTGTCTTGGGGTAGTTTAAATATGTTTTTTTTATTCTTAAAAACTATTCTGTATAGAGACTGATCTGTTGAATCAGGGAAGTTCCAATCATGTGTTTTGATGATGATAAAACATTATTCTTACTAATTTTTAAGTTTTTTATGCATTTATAAGCTAGGCTAATGTTTAAAGTGCAAGATCTTTGTGGAGCTAAGGTAGAAGAACTCAAGCATTTGATGATCAAGATCGATGATCACGATTGAAGATCAAGAGAATGGAGATCAAGTTTAGATAGATTTAGGTAAAAGGCTTAAAATGTAAGTGTCCTAAAATTGATTCTTAATCAATGCTTGAAAAAGGCTCTCACATTTATATGATATATTTGCATATAGGTATATAAGATTTGAATCGTGGTTTTAGTTATCAAATGAATTTGATTATGTCATTTAGCATGATAGGAATTGAACTAGAATGCATATAGGCTAAATGTTGAATAATCAATTGAAAATATGATGAATTGTTTTGGAGTATGCTTCTTGATGATTTTAAGTGAAATAAATTGTTGCTTAAAGTTGTTTATGTATGTCTGAATTCGTTTTAATACAATTGTATCTTGAATTTCGGTTTATGGATGCTTTATGAAGTATTTGAAAAGTTTTAAAGTTGTTTAAGAAAGAAAAGTTTCATAATCAAGGCAATTCTTATGATTTGATTTAATTGAAATGTTTTTATGATCCAAACAGCCTTGATATATGTTTTATCAGTTGCCTAAAGTGTTCATTATTGTTAGGAATTTATTTAGAAAGGTTTGGATTTGATTTGGAGCTTATTTCTCATTTTTTTTGGAGCACAACGATGGGCTCTAGAGCGTCATATTACCTTCATTTTGTAGGAGCTATACAATGAGTTGGAGGACGCTGTATTACTCCTAGAGAGCGCTATTTTAGTCCAACGACTAGTTTCCTCTTTCGTTTTAACAACTCTTTTGTCTCTAAATGACTAGTTTTGTTATCCGACAACCCTACCCTCTTCCTAACACTATATATATGAGTTTTAGACATTTCTAATTGCTCTTGATGCTTTGAATAAAAATCAAAAGATCAAATCTCTCAAACTCTCTAAAGTTGTCTTTGTTTTTGTGTTGTCTTCATACATCTTCGTTTTTCTTATTTTAAATCCATTTTTGGGTGTGTAAAATTTGTGTTTCTAGTTAGTTTAGACATAGAAAAAGTTGATAATGCTTTCATTTGATTTTTTTGATTCATTATTTCATTATATTCAAGCTTTCAAATTCTCTACACTAAAATTGTCTCTATTTTGGTTCATCTTCTATTTTCTTCATTTTTTAGCATACAAATCAGTTTCTCTTACTTCAAAATTATCATTCACGATCTTTTTTAAGTCTAAATAGTTCATAAAAACTTTTACTTTGATTTCTAAGCACTCAAAATATTTTTTTCACGTCCAAGAACACAAAAACCTTAAAATTGTCTAGTTTTTGTACAGCATTCTTGTTCAATTCGATTTGGCATTTAAACTTGTTTTTTGTGCTTAAATTTTGATGTTTTCAATTTTCTTAAGGTATTAGGAGATTGCCATAATTTTTTGTATTTTTAAGCCATTTTATTTTGTGTTTAAGCTTAATTTTATAGGTTCCACCAAAGTTGTCCAGGCTTGATGTTTTTTGCTTTTTTCTTGATTTAATCCATTTATTTGATGCCTTAAAATTGTGTTTTCTACTGTGATTTGTTGTTAACTTATAGATTGAGGTTGCAGTAGGTTTATAATAATTATTTTCACCATTTAATTGATTAAATTCGTATATATATAGGCTGAAATATTTAGAGTGCATGTTTTTACAAATTATGTTCATATAGATTAAATCATATTGCTTAAGGCTTTAATTGTGTTCATATATATGATCTTTTAATGTGTTTTGAGACCTTCCAATTTCTTTAATTGACTTTAGATTTTTCATAATTGAATTTATTGCATGAGCATTAGAGAAACATCATTAAAGGTATACTTGGTTACTTTATTTTATGGGATTTAATTTTTGTTGTTGTTAATTGAGTTAGGGGCTACTCTTTTCCATTTAAAAGATTTTTTTAGGTCGTTTTTCACCTAGGATAAAGAATATTTGAATTGAGTTATTCATTGATTATGAATTGGATTGCTTTAGACCTTATATGTGTGCGTTAGACATTATATAAGGCATAAGCATTGCATTGGTTGGATTTGAACCCCTTTTTTCAATTAATTTTGATAAAGTGTTATTAAGCTATATAAGCTTGTGTTGAAGCTCAATGGAGCTTGTATTAGGGGCTGTCCTTGTGGAGAAATATTGTAAAAATTGATTAAGATGTAAAGGGTTACTCTTCACCCATTGGAAAGTAAGATTAGTGGGTTCCTCTTAACCCATAGAATTCAAGATTTTTGTATAGGTTCCTCTTAACCTTTGAACAAGATCGTTAGGTTACTCTTCACCCCATAGTAAGATTGTAAAGGTTCCACTTGGCCTTAGAATCAAGATTATTGTAAAGGTTCCTCTTGATCTTATAATCAAAATTGTTGTAAGGGTTACTCTCCACCCATTTAAAGTAAGATTAGTTTTTCAAGGAATTCCCAACAAGTAGTTAGAGAGAGGATGTAGTATATCTTTAAGGTAGGTGAACCTTTATAAATTTTGTTTTTTATCACTTCCCTTATCTCGTCATATTTTTGCATTTGTGTTTTCTTTATTATTGATTGAATTTGTTTAATATTGTCTTAAGCATAATTTTATCATTTAGGTTAAATTTCAGTTAGAGAATTCATTTAAGTGAAATTGGCCTAAAGTGTTTTAATTTGAAAAGAAATTTTTAAATACCCAATTAACGCCCCTCTTGGGTGCCATAGGGCTTACATGATTACCCAATGGAGACTGGCCAACCAAAGAGTTTTATTGGTTGACTAGCCTACTAAATTTCACAAGAATGGTTTACTACTATTTCATTTCAATCGACTAATCTAAGTCAAATTTTTTCTTATAATGTTTACATATGCATTACATATTGGGTTTTCACTATAGAGTGTATCATAATCTAAAAGAAATTTGGTGAAAGTATATGAAGAAAACCCTCTTGATCTACCAAAATTCCTTGGAGAAATTTTTAAGTATGTTGAAGTTAACTTCTACAAGGAAAGTAATTTTAGAAATTTTATATCTCTTGATGTGTCAAAATGTTTTTGGAAAAGTATTTGGTTTTGGTTAAGTTTGTCTAATTTTTGCTAATAAGAAGTTTGATAAGAATAATTTTTTTTAGAAGTTTATAAAAATTTGAAACAACTTTGAGGTTTAAAAAAGTTTTCAAAAGTGTTTAGATTTCCATAAAGCAAAACTTTTTTTATGTTTAAAGTTAATTAAAAGGTCTTAGTGTTTAAAATTACTTTTGGCATATTTTGAAACGTATGTGAGTTTATTTCAAAGTGAAAGAAAAGGTATTAGAATGGTTAGTGAGTTTGGAATTAAAAGTTTGATAGGAATTCATTGATCAAGACATATTTTGTTTTTTATTATAATTAAGGAGTCTTAATGACAGAAATTACTTTGGGGAACTTCTTAGACTTGGTTAAATTAAATTTTGTATGTATAAAAGTGTTTGGAATTGTTTTCGCTAAGTTTTGAAGAAGTTTCACAGAGGCACAACGGTACCCTACAATGGCAGGTTTAATGGCACCATTATAGTAATTTTGTCTTTCTAATAGTTAAACGGTGGTCTATAACTATAGCATAAATGGCACCATCATAGTGTAATGTCTATTATAGAGTCATAAGGGCAGTGAATAATAGTTTCAATGTGATGCACTACTATGCGTTTTAACATATGCTATAACAATTAAGTTTTAAAGTATAGTGACTTTTAAATTGTTTATAGTAGCTAACTTGAATCCCTAATAGGTTATTAAGCCCAAGAAGCTTATAAATAGATATTCAAAGTGTTATGAAATAGCCTTTATGGCTTCAAATGATCTTGAATGATTTTTAGAAGCATTGAATGAGTTTTAGGATAGTTTTGTGAGGTGAATGAGTATGATAGAAAATATGAATTTTTTACAATTATATTTATTATGTCATTAAGCCCCTTTGAGTAGTTTTTTTATCAAGGCATTATGATTGCATCTTTTAGTTTTTAATCTTAGCTTGAGTTAAGTTGAGGCTTGAGTTTTCAGATTTTTTTTTCATTGAGATTAGATTGCTTGAAAAAGGGTTAATCTTTACCCACTTAAAAGTAAGATTTGTTAAGAGTTACTCTTTACCTATTGAAGTAAGATTTTTGAGTTCTTCTTCACCCTTTCAAAGAAGTTGTAAGAATTTCTCTTCACCTTAAAAAAGATTGCTCTATAGTGAAATTTTTCAAGTAGAATATGGAGAGTGGACATAGACAAATGGATAGTTTTTCAAACTACTATAAAGATCAATTATATATTACTTCTTTCCTTTACTCCTTTAATTACTTATCCTTGTGATTTATATTAAATTACTTGAATTTGAATCATTATTTTATGCTAGCATTATTACCATTATACTAGTTTGAATTGTGGTTAAAGATCACATTTGTTAGTTTTAGATAGCACCTAAGAGGTGGGGAGGGAAATGAATTAGGTTCCAAAAAATTTCTACAATAAATTCCCAAGTTCACCTAAAGTTCTTAGCACTTTTACAGAAACTAGTTTCGAAGAACAAATAACAACATATATGGTTTCATAAAACAATTTTAATATGTGCAATATCATGAAAAATCCACTTGTATATTCAACAATAATATAAACACAATTTTTAGATAATAATAAACACAACAGATCAAATCAAACACAACTTAGAAGAATAATGCGGTAAATAAAAAGAGTATAGGGAAGAGGGACACAACTGATTTATACTAGTTCAAAGAGGTCAAATTTCTCCTATGTCTAGTCTCCAATAAAATCTTGTTGAGATTGTTCACTATAATAAAAAGTATAATTTTAGAAATACAATCCTTTTCTAAACTAAAAAATAACCTTTTCAATCCTTTTTTAAATGCTTAAAGATATCCTTTTCAATCAATTATACTACCTCTCAAAAAATAAACTTGAAAAATAATCTTACTCAAGCACTATTTAATATATTTAGAGGCTCACAAAACATAATATGAATGTAAAAAATTTGTGCTTAAATTTTCTTCAAAGAAAACTCAAACAAAACTTCACAATAAAAGATTATTAATGCTCAAACCATTTGAATAATTGTTTTCTAAATAATTAGATAATTAAACCTTATGCAAAACAATATAGCCATTTTTTGATCGTTTCTAACGTTTTAATGTATTAAAAGTGTTACTATTAAGAAATAGTTGTTGTAGCATGATTTTTTTCTCTTTAACGATGGTTTCTAAGAAATTCAATAGTGCCATTAATATATCACCATTGTTGCCCTTTAATATAGTTCTATAATAGCATCGTTGATAAAATCCAGCAACTACCGTTAAGTAATGCGGAGACTAATGTTGACAGTGTTAAGCATCATTCTACTTACTAGCATCTATCGTTTAACCCTAAAAAAATATATTAAAAATTTGTCTAATGCAATTCTAACCTAATTCAAACTTATCCTAACATTATAAATACTTTATAAACTCAAACACACATCTAAAACCTTCCTAAAGCTAGTTTAACTCATTAAGAGGATTATTGAAAACTTTTTGCATAAAATTTCTCTTGATTATGCAACTTATATGTATATTATAAAATATGAATATGTCATGCATGAAGTAAACCTCATGAAAAAACCAAAAAGAACTGAAGTAGGACTTAAAACAGAGATTACAAATAATAACGTGTATAGATTCTTTCTTAACTCTTCAAAACCTTAAATCTTGATCAATTCACTTTATAATCTTTAATTTTACTTTAAAACTCTATAAAGATCTTCTTTAAGACTTCAATTTAATACCTATCTTTTATTCCTTTAAACACATAAAAATATTATTCTATTGTGTGGTTTTCATCATCAAAACAAGGTGAACCTTATTATTGATCGGTCTAAGTATCTAAATGAGCTCAAATAAGTCATTGTTTTAATATGCAAAACAAAATCAATTCAAGACCAACTTTTATAGCAAGTGCATCAGCCAACATGTAATATAATGGATTCAATTAAGAGTTCAAGTGTCGATTCCATAAGGAAAATATTGTGAGTACTAGGTCAATCAAATTAAAATTATCCACAGAAATCAAAATTGTGAATTATGAAAGTTTAGAAAACTAAATGAACCCAAAAGCTTAAATCAATTCCAAGGAGCTCAAGAATGCTTTAAAGATCACCAAATTGAAGTGATTAGGTCAGGTTCAGGATTTCAATGATTTAATTAAGTTGTGAAAGGATCAGAATGCCTAATCTAGGGTATCTTTGCAAAATCAAGGGAATGTTATGGTTAAGAAAATGCCTTATCTCTATTAGTCTTATCCTAAAGTTTGGTCATTCATCAGACTTAAGTAATAAGCATAAAGTTCAAGAAGTTTAATCTAAAAAACCCATATTTCTATGTTAACACTTTTTGATTAACCAAAGTTTAGTCATTTATTGATTTAAATCACGTTATTTATTGATCTTTCCAACAATGAAGGTAGATTTCTCGAATCCGTAACTATATAATGTCTTTATCTTAAGTGACCAACTTAAAACAATCATTAAGCATTTAAATAAACAAATATCATCATCCAACAAGCATAAGAAACTCATTTAAAGCATTTACTAGCTTTACTTAGCTAAAAATCACATTAGAAACACATTTATATTAAAGAATAATAAGAATGAAACTTAAGCAATATGTTTTTTAATTAACTCAAACAAAGAGTAAGATATAAATGATTAAAGAGTTTAAAATGCACCCAGTTAAGCTTCAAAGTGAAATACAACTCTGAATTATGTGAACAAACTCTTGAAATACTTAATAATAACATAATAACTCAAAGTACAAAGACTAAAAATAAAAAGAAAAGAAGAAAAACCTAACCTAGAGAGAGAAGAAGTAAAATCTAGCTAAAGAAATGTTTTTGACTGCTAATCTCTCTTATTTTCTACATGAAAATGTCTTCTTATATGTCCCTTGCAAGTTTTAAACAAGTTGTAGTGAGTTATAGCTAAATTTTTCAAAGATCTAACTGGAAAAATGCATTTTATTACTTAAATAGCCCTTTAAGTTGCTACTTAAATAGCATCATTTAATACCCATGTTTAAGTCTTGAAGACAAACTTTAATGTGTGGTCTTCAGGGTTAAATAGTAGATCAAGGCTAACCTATGTTTAAGTCTTGAAATGCTCTAAATCTTAATCTTTTCGCATAATTTTTCACAATTGGGCATTATTCTACAATTTAAATAATTCAAAACGTAAATAGAATATTTAAACATCAAAATAAGAGAAATAACATGTAAAATAACAATGAAAAAGACTATAAAATGGACCCCTATAAATCCCCAACACTTAAGCATTTACTTGTTCTTAAGTAATTTAAATAATCATCCAATTATAGGAAAAATGATCCAAACTCATCAAACATAACCATTAAAAAGATTTCCCTAATATTTCAATCAAAATGAACCACTGAAATGTTGTATAACTAGTTAATCTTTTTCAAATTTCAACCTAAGTCAATAAATTCAATTCCATATCCAAAATGGATAGTCAAAAAATAAAATTCATCATATTTTAAACAATTCCATATCTTTTATTCATTAAAAACAAAAATAAACACAAATGTGAGCATTTAAGGCTTATTGTGCAGTCACTCATATTTTTATGCAAAAGTGAAATTTGTGTTATGAACACCCCTCCCCGCTTGATTACTCAACTGAGACACCTCATATCAACTAGCTACTAACACCACTCTTTAACTTCGACCAATTAGTTAGAAGTTAGTGGAGCGAATGAAAAACTTGCTCACTTATTACCATACTTATTTTGATTTTGATTTTAACTTAAACAAGATGATGAAAATTTTTAAAAGAAATCACAAATCACTTTAGAATATGCATTTTAGACACACAAAAAATCATAATGATCATTAGGTATCCACTATTTAAAACATGAAGCAATTTAAAAGTAAACCATGCTCCATTATATAAATGGCATCAAAGTACATCAAGGAGTCAAAATACAACAGAAATACAACTAAAACAATGAAATACAACTAAAAATAACTGAAAGTAAACACACTGAAAGGAGAAAACAAAAAAAAAGCATCTATGAGCAAAAGATAAAAGTACAATCCAAAAGCATCTAACTACTAGGGGGCCTAATCTCAAGATCTAATATGCTCCCATGCAATATCCATCTAGCTCTAGAGACGATCAACTCGACCAATAATGTCAACCATGTCATGATCAAATCGAGAGCAAAGTTCAGAAAGCCACACTTCAACCACAAAAGAATAATCGTTGTATCAGTAGGAGGTGGAGCTAGGGGTGTTTGATGAATACTGAAGTGGCCTCAAAAGAAACCTCACCTATGCCCTCCTCAAAAGCCACCTCTAGTGCTAGTACATCAGGATCATCCACTCTCTCGCCTACCTCTAAAGAACTATTGAATGTTGCGCCAAACACATTTAACATTAGCATACTATCACAGCTTAAGTATGGAATATGTGAAAATTGAAGCACTAGGAGGCTACACTCCTATCTCTCTATTAAAAGATACTCCTACTTCTTGAAAGATCCTCATTAATAATCAAGGATAGTAGAATTTCTTGTTAGCTCAGTGGAATTGAACCATATTTTGCATGCTCTGAATGAAGAAACCAGCCAATGGTAGGCCCTTGATGTCACCAAGTCCATGACTTATCTTACACAAAATAAATGTATCGGTGAAATGCACTGCGTTCAGACTACTAGCTCTAGGAGTAATATTGGCATTAAGAATTGCCATTACAACCCTTTCATAAACCTCCAACTATCAATTCACAGGTTTAATAAGGCCTAGGTCTATGCAGGTCACTGTTAAGTTGACTTGATATCACTAATTTAACTCAAATAAATCAATCAATTAACATACAATACAAATTCAATACCAAACCAACTTCACAGCAGTGTACCTGTCACAAGTAATAAAATGGAGCACATTTAAGATTCCATAATGTCAAACCCACAGAGAACTGATTGTATGTCTACTAAGGCAATCGGATTACAATGATCTAAGGGAAACCCAAGGCTTTAATACTAGGGGATTAATTAAACTAAAACACCTAAAAAGCTTCTAACTTTGCAATTGCACTCTAAATTGCTTAAAGATTACTAATTGACTAATTGACTAAGGACTGGGCCTAAATGACTTAAGTAAGTTATGGAATGAATTGAAATTTCTAATCTAGAATCTTCACTAAATTGAGACAAATCTATGGTTAAGTCATTGCCTTTTCTCTAACTTTCCTAAGTTCATGGTTTAATCCATTCATAAATCAATAGGATTTAGGCTTAAATATCAAGAACTTTCTAATCTCAAATGCATATTTAAGACTAATACCCTTATAAAATAACCAATCAATGGTCATGTATTGATTAAAGTCATGTTGTTTATGGACTTTTTCAATGAATTAAGTGATTGGTCCTTTACTTATTCATCTAAGCTCATATCCTAAGTGATCAACATAAGATATGCTTTAAGATCTCAAATAAACAAAGATTATCATCTAATCATGTGATAAAATTCACTCAAGACATTTAAGAAACTATCCTTAGCTAAGATGCAACTTAAAACATAATAAATAAATAAGAAAATTCAGATCAAAAGCAAAATAGCCTATGTTCTTGCATATATATGAACATAGAGGATATAAAACAAGAGATTTAATGTTTAGGAAGCCCCAAATGGTGATATAAACTGATAGAAAGCCTCCCAACACGTCTATGAACTCCCTTGAATCCTCAAATCAACATTAAATTACAATATACAAGAACTAGAAAAGAAAAAGAAAAGAAAAACCTAAAAACTAGCTAAAGAAGAGAGAACTAGAAGTTTAATTTGAATTCTCTATCCTAATCCGTCTTAACTACTATAAAAATGATATTTGGAATTTCTTATATATGTAGGCTACAAGTAGAAATAAGTTGGAGCAAGTAGAGAGTAAGCTGCAGTTAAAAATCGTGTGACAGTTACCAAAACGGTGCTTTGAGGAGTAAAACAATGGCCTATGCCGACACCGTATTAATCCCTATTTTCAAGAGTAAAATGGTAGGCTGGTTAGCATAACGGCGGGTGAAAGGGAGTCACCGTTTTAGTCTTGAAATCTGTTTTTTAACTACAAATTCGAGAGTTTTTCCACTTTTTATCTTCCATCTCCATTGTACATGAATATAAATGATATTTAAACACTTTAGCATCAATTAGAAGCAAATGTACATTAAATTAGCTTGAAAT